>OX276336.1:34737462-34969962 GCA_946251815.1 Dasysyrphus albostriatus | reverse complement strand
AAAAGTAGACAAAGTATTTACCTCAACAATTATGCTCCAATATTAAGGTTTAAATCGTAAAATTCATGCCAAAAAGCATTACATTATTTCATTATTCCTCTACAACTGTTCTTTGTTTCCCAAAATAGAGCAAATCCAACCCACCTTATATTAAGGAACTTAAAAACACAAGGAAGCCCTCCCAAAATCCTAGCCCACATAGAGGGGTATTGTAAACAACAAAAAAATATTTCAAATGAAACATTGAACGAATAGAAGTACGTTGTTTGTGTAGGTGAAGTTGCTGGCTGACAAAAACGCAGACACAGGTGCAAGTCATCCGATTTTGATGATTCAATGTTGTCATGGAGTAGTCAGTGGCAAGGCAAAGCAAGGTTAGCACACAATTTGACAGTCTAAATTGCAGTCAATTCTAATTTTGGACTTTTTCAAAAACTCTTTGAAATTGTCCATGAGGCGGATGCAACGCTTGTTTTCCGTTATCTACATTTTGACACTAACAGGATAAATCACTTTGGATATAGCTTTGACATTAGACATTCCTGAAATAGCTGCAGGAAAGAATACCAAAAGTACCAGGTGGTGGACGATTAAAATGAGAATGAGAACCCCGGTTCCTAGGACAATGATGGACAGTTTGAGTGTTTGCCTTTACTTGGTCATTTTTGTGTTTCACTAAAAATTCAAAATATCTATGCATATACTATAGCGTGTTCCTGTGACATTGAACTATACCTCATAGACGACACTTAGTATGGAGGCACTTTATTTTCGATCGTGCAACCGATGACTTTGAGAAAAACTTTGGTTTCTTTAATTTTGACATTTCAATGTAGAATGTATGTGCTATTTAAAACAGGCTAAAAGTGTATACGTACTCTGACATTTTATTCCGAGGAATAAAATATATATCTGGTCTTAAACACATCTTTAATGTGCTTCAATGTGAAGGAGAACTAACTTCATTTATGAAACGAATATCTATGTTTTCACGTGATATGTAGCTAAAGGTGGTCGTTAAAAAAAGGTCATCTTGGATGGACCTTGATCAGCTCTAAATGAACAAAAAAAGATTTTAATTTTTCAGATTTTTAGTCTGTAAGGTTACTTAAATGTCCCCTTTTTTTCTTTCATATACTAGGTGATTCACGTTAAATCTGCCCAAAAATTCGGAGCATGTATGGTCAAAGGTAATATTTCCCCGCTTGAAATTAAAAAAAAATCATTTTTCTTTAAATGTTAAGTTTGAAAACAATTTTTGCCAATTTTGTTGATCAACAAAAAAACTTAATTTGGAAAAAAACCATAAGACTAAACTTCCGGCTTTTCAAAAAGCAACACAACAATACTGCAACTCTAACAATAATTGATATTTTTTTTCTTCATTTAAAACTAATTTAGGCCCATCCAAATAATAAAACTAACTACATTACGACAGTAGGGAAGACAAAAGTAGTGGGTCTCACAGTTCTGTCTGTCTGTTTGACTTAAGCCTAAACTTGATATTTTGGGTTCTGAGGCCATAGTTTTTACTTTCGATATAGGTTCTATTAGGCAAGTTTTGGATTCATGCTAAAAAAAATTGAGATACCAATAAAACATGACATTACGATGATAGAGAACACCATTTTTCAGAAATGGTAATTAATGGTAACTCCGAATTTTTTTTAAATTTTCGATTTTCTTTGAAACAGTAAGACTGATTTCAATAATTATTTTTATGCTGAGGCATTCAAAAATTATAAATTTTATGTATTTAGATTAAAAAAATATTTCTTTTTGATATTTAATAAAATGTTTCAAATTTCTTTTTTGAAAATCAAATATATGATTTTATTGAAGCTCGATCCCTAAGAATTTTAAGTACTCTCTAAAATATTTTTAGAAAAAGTTTTACATATATGAAAAAATAACTGTACCTTCCATACAAAATTTAAAAAAAACCGGAAAGGAAAATATTTTTTTTCTTAAAAACGACTCCTACGATTTTCATGAATCTTTATCCATATTCTAAAATTAATACGATCTACTGCAAAAATTATACAATTTTGCACTTAGCAACTATTAATAGTACCTGTTATTTATTATTCATTATCGGCTGAACGAATTTAGATAATTTATTTACATGCAAATTTTAGATAATATTGCAGGTCGAAATTTTCAAAAAAAAGAAATTTAAATTTTTTTTAAATTCGATATTTCAAAAGCGGGTTGAAATTTTTTTTTCAAATTTTTGTTTATCTGTACATAAATATATACAAACTCTAGATTTGCATACCAAAATTTGTTCTTAAAAATGTTTTGAGAATTTTATATGTGAGGAAATTAATTTTTGAAAAAAAACGCTTCAACGATTTTCATTTAATCAAAAATTAAGATTGAAATCGTTTTTTTTTTCATTTACAACCCTCAAAGAAGTTATTTTAGCTAATTTAAATATCGTAAATAACACAAAATGTAAAAAAAGATGTGTTTGCTTATATTTTTGTTCCAACTGTCAACTTTTGAGGCGTGTTTAACTGCACTACTCAAAAAATTGATTTGTTCGATGAGCAGTAAAGTCACCCTGGGGTCGACCTAGATTCTTTTTGAAAAAAAAAAACTGAACTTACCTTGGCGATCAATTTTGTTTGTGTTTTACCTGAGATCTCATCACTTAACTATACCCGACGTAGAACTAGGTGAGTAGAGCCAAAGTTAAGGCTAGAAACATGTGTTACGGACAGTGGCGTATTATAGGGGAATCATGGGGTCATGGCTAATATTAATCAGTACTTGATTTGGGTAAAACGACATTAAGCCGAAAAGAGTGTGGTGTTAGATTGGTCACACAATACGTTGCCAATAATATCAATCGGGGGCTCATTTAATAGGTAGTTAAAGTGACTACAAATATTAGCATTTTCCATACAAAAAATTTGGCCATAGAAAAATGCGATTTCATGCAATTTTTTGATAACATAATTTGACTGAGCTAAAAAGAATAACCTAAGCACAATACTAGTCAAAACATTATTAAAATTAGGAAAAAGTTAGTAAAAATCTTAAATCTAACCCTAGGCTGTCAAAAACTTCACGATAAAGGTGAATTGTCAGAGATGTTAGGTTAGAGGGTAGTACAAAAGATTTCCAAATTTTATAAGTCCTGTAGCTAATTTAATTGGTGACTCAGTTAATCATATCCACAAAGAAGAAATATTTGAAAAACATTTTTAACTTTTACCTACATAACACACCAGATATGTTCATTTGGTTACTAAAAACATAACACACCACCTATCTACAAGTAATCCTGTATAAAAGTTGGCTCCAGTGAAAATTCCTTATTTAGAAGCTGATCATAGTTATAGTTATAATTTCAAAGTTTTCCTGAAACTAAAATTTAAAGATTCACAAAAACCATTAAATTATCATAAATCAAAATGTTCAACCAAACGCAATGGCGGGCAAATTATACCACACCCAGCTCACAGTGGCTGTTTTAAGCCAAATAATATGATTCATGCACCCATCAGAAGCCACAATGACCAGTACTGATTATCCTGGCTGGTGCCAGTGGTGTGGCATCTGCAACAGACTAATCATCAAATATGAATGCACTTTCATAGTAAAATAACCCCAAAAACAGGACAGCAAGTTGAGCTAACAATCTCAAAAACAACAAACCAGACACACACAGTGGATGAAAGCGGAACACAACACTAAATCAGGAACAGAATGGAGATATATATATATATGTATGTACCCAAAACACATCCGCGAACAATTTATTTTCCAGGATGAAAGGATAATTGGATCAATCAATAGTTTCAAAAGTTTCATCTCTCCTTTTATACAAAAAAAAAACAAAAAACAATGTGATGTCTGTGTCTATCCTGTTCCGTCCTAAATTGTTTAAGACCGGACTTCAGCTGTGAAAGTATAAAAATATCTATGGTATGTCTTTATGTAGGTATATGTAAGCTCCGATACATTTGGTTTTTATCCTTTTTTTTTGTCATAAGCCAGCATACACAAAGGCTACTCAACGCGAGAAGAACAACGAAAAATAATGACAAAAACAAAAAATACGTGATTCGGAAAACAAAAAGGAAATCGAACTGAACACAAAACTTTGCCCTCGCAAAACCACACAAAATTGGCACAGACCCAGAATTGAGTTGATCAAAATTTTATTTATTGGTGCAGCATTTCTTTATTAAAGATTTTCCAAAAATGCACAGACGAGGACGGTATTACCAAATGTTATCTATCTTTTTAGATTATTTATTAGCTATGAATGTTTTGTTTCTTCAATTTTAGATGCTGTGAAGCTGTGATGTTTGTCTTTCAGAAAGTAAAATTAGATAGCTTAAATTCAGACTTGGTAGAAGTAAACAAAAATATGAAGGGGATAGTAGGTTCTTAATGAAACTCAAATGTTATAGAAGGTTGAACAAGAACAAAATTAAACACATTGGGATATATTTATAGAAGTTTTATAAGCTGCTGCTTGGCAAGCCTGGAGTTTATGTTATTGAAACTTCATCAGGTAAACTCCAATTTTGCAACAATTTAATGCAATAATGGGAAGTACAACTAAATAACAAAACTTATTAGCAACCAATAGAAGAATGCATGAGAAGAAAACTTCACGTGAACGTGATACACCCAAACTTGACGAAACTAAGAAGATCAAAAACAACTGGTTAATAGAAAATAAAGTTTATGTTTAAGTGAGGAACATCATTCAACAAAACTCATTGAATTAAAAAAAAACTGTATTAGAAAAAAATATAAGAAAACAAATTGTTAAAATAAGACTCAACGCTTAACAATGAAGGATAACCGATAGAAGACAATGTGAAAATTAAGAAAAATTAAATGTGATTAAAAATAAGCAAGACTCCACAAAATTAATCAAATACCAACGAAAAACTTTGATAAAATAAAATTATTTTAAACTTATCGAAACCTAGCGAAAATCAACTAAGACTAAAACTTTTTTTTTAAAGAAAGAAACAAAAGAAATTATACATGAAAGTGAGAAGCACAGCAACAGCTTAAAAAATCTCGGAAGACAAATAGCAATTGTCAGGAAATAAATAAATCATGTGTTAAAGTGTTGGCCTTACGAAATTGATTAAATACCAGGAGAGAACTGTACATATTAAGAAAATTTAAGAAATAAAAATGAAAAAGTGAGACAGATCTTAACGAAAATCGTTGACTACCATAAAGGAAAACTATATTAGAAAAGAAAAACAAAAATTTTAAAGAAAAAAAGAAACTAACAACTTAACGAAACTTTATGAAGACTAACAAAAGACAAAAAATAAATTAAATTACACGATTTATTGAAATGCAATGAAAACCTACATAAGACTTTAGGGGAAAAGCAATTAAATTTTTGTCAAATGATAGAACTAAATCTTAACGAAACTCATGTTTGACGAGGAAGTATTTTTCTAATTTTTTTCTAAGAAAAACATTGTTAAAAACTTTAGTAAAGTTACAGGACTCACCTCCAATACTCAACTCCATTTTTAATAGCCTACAAATTTAAAAACAAAAATACTGTCAATATTCTGTTAAGCAAAAAAATATGTAAAATAAAATCGAAACAATGTCAGTGTTGGCAGTACTCTGTTTAAAGAATAAAGTGTGTCCAATGAAAAACTCGTACACATCACGAAGGGAATAACACTCAGACATCGTTTGTAATGTCCCAAAGACCCAATTCAAAATCAAGTTGGTGATGGTGTTGTCGACAGGGGGTGAGGGGGAGCAGTTTAAAATGCACCCACTCACATTTACATTATTTTAAGAACATCACCATGAATAGGTAATGTGGGAGTTGAGTCATTTGATGCATACCACTCATCTTATACGTATAGTGTCTTTAATATTCAAATATAATTTATTTATAAGTTCAACATCGTCCTTTTCTGACTGACGTAAATTGTTACAACGATGATGATGTCTGCATACTCCAGACCATACCAGACTAGACTCTCACTAGAGTCATTCTTTGACTATGATCTACACATTACCCCCGCATACACAAAGTGACATAAGGGTGCAAGGAAGCACAGCTGCAAAGGGAGTGATTTCAGTGGATTTGTTGATAATAAAATTAGGGGGAGGAAATCATGTCACGTAATGGCAGATGATTTGTTTTCCAGTTAAATGTGGTAAATTTACTGCGATATGTTATGCGGATGTTGCTTTAACCAGTGAAAGTGACAGTTTTTGTCGTTTACCAAAATGTTAAATCATAGCAATTTTATGAGGTTCATACATACTTATATGTAAGAACAGTTTTTTTTTGCTATTTATTTGTTGTTGTTTTATGAACGTATGTATTTAAAGAACCCAATCATTTAGGACCATTTCATAATTTTTTATGGAAATCATTAAATCATTGCTAGATTTAAAAAGAAAATGTAAAATGGATGGAATAAAAGTACTTTATTGTAAGTGGTATCATTCAAGGTTATTTGATGAGATAAAAAAATGTAATAATGTAGATAGGTAGTAGTAGTAGTAGGTAGTTGAGTTAAGTTTTGTTGGTTTTAAATTAAAGCCTTATAGTTTAGGGCTTGACTACTTCCCTAGATAATTGTCTTGGCACTTTTAATAGTGTGGTAATTGTAAGGCCATTTGGGCACTGCAGTATACAGTTTTAAGTGTTTGATTGATAAAATACACCACTGGATCGCACGTATATACATAGTTGATCTTATCTTCGAGTTGCTTTTTGTTTAATCCAAAATCAAAAGAACGGTTATACATACGGCAGGTACGGTTAATAATAATTTATGGTATTTTTTTTAAGCCAAAAGTAAACCATGTACATTAGGGGTATCGGAATTTTTTTTTATTTTTTAAATTCAAAATGTGTATCGTGGGTCTTTAAAAGGGTTTAGAAAGAAGTAATATTTGTTCTGGGGCATTTTCCAAAATTGAATTTTGAGAAATTTTTTGAGGGTCAATTACAATTCGAAAAAGTGGTCAGAAAAGTCATTTGAATATGCGTTGATATGTGGTCACAGTTACTGCTGCTAAGAAAATAGAATAAAAAACTGCTCCTTAAAATGACACAAATACATTTTTACCTTAAATCTTTAGGAAAGCCCCCAAAAAATCTATTGATTTTCTAGCCGTTTTTGATTTTTTTTTTAATGGAATGCTCGAATTGGCCCGACAATTTTATACAGCGTACTTAAGTTCATATTCTGTCAATACGCTTGAATAATGAAATCCAAAATAAAACATAATAAGCTATTGTGACCACATATCGACGCGAATTTAAAATGTTTTTTTGACCACTTTTTCGAATTATAGTTTTTCTTACCTTAAACGTCCGCGGGTCTCAATGTTCAATTTTAGAAAATACCCCAGAACATAAATTACTTCTTTCAAAATACTTTTCAAGATCTACGATACCCATTTTGAATATATAAAATTAAAAAAAAATTCCGAAATCGCTAATTTACATAATAATACACTGATCGTTGAAGTCATTTTTGAGATGAATAAGCTTTACCTTAACGCGTTGTATGGCAAGTGGGTGCCATTATTTTTGTAGCTACAGAAAACATCAATTTGCTTTCTGGAGAATAATAAAAAAAACCTTATTAAGTTCAAAATTTGAAGGAAATCGCTTCAGTGGCTTAGACCCTCGGTTTTCAAACTGTGTTTGACGGAACCCTAGGGTTTTATACGAAGCAGCTTTCAGGGTTCCGCGAATTTCTTGAAGTCAAAGTAAAAATATTTATTTTTTGAATGGGAGAAAAGGTAAATTAGTCACATCAAAAAATTTCAAACATTTATCGAGAAAGTTACAGGAGTCATTACATTTTGCATCATTATGGACTTGTTGTAATAAGAACATCACCAACTGGTTTAAAAAAGATTTCTTGATTGTAAATTTTGTGAAAAGTGATGGTCGTCTCCGATCAAGATTGTTCAAGTAAGTGTGCAAAAGATACATGTGCAATCAGTATGAATAACTTCACACTGAAATCTGAATACAGAGGAAAAACTTGATCCAGGTTATTTGAAATAAGTCATAAGCTAAAAATTTTCGTTTTTGCAGGCTTTGCTTTGGAGGCTATTTGTACCTTACTTCACCTTGTAAAAGTTCCGAACTTAATTTCTGCTTTGTATATCTATATGTGATGAATCGAAAGTTAAACACCTGCAAACTAAACAACCTTATTTCACTATTTTTACAACAAGATAGTACATTTGCGCGTCGTTTTTCTACATTAAGTTATAGAAATAGAAATTCTCAGTCACTTCCTATTTAAGATGCATTTTTGTAGATGGTTATTTAAGGTTCTATAAGATATATAAAATATTAATGCAAGAATTTATAAAACCTCGGTCCAATTAAAAAACTCTTCTTTTAGAATAGTCCTAGGAAAAGATCTTTCGGCAAAAAAGTTGTTTAATATTTTTTTTAGTAAATATTTGTACACATACACAAATGCAGCAATTTATTTTCCACGTGATTTTAAGTCTGGAGCAACATTGATATCAATACACATGGTCTGGGGCCTTATAACACAAAGCTAATAATCTACAAGTCAAGAGCCACTTGTAGGATTATGTTAGTCTTAAGCACGGTTGCCGCTGTGTGACTTTAGTCGCATTTTGATCCCTTTTTTTGCTTCATGTGACCATGAGACGACTTTTTTAGAAACTGGCTCTTTTTACCCTTTTTTAAAAATAGTGCGACTTTTCTGACCCCATTGCGAACTTGGTATAGGTACATAGTGATATTGGACCATTCCCCAACTCATTCCTTAATTTTTTTTTACCCAAAATAACGTTACCTGCCATACAATTTTTTCCCAATTCAACAAAATGTATTTTTCTCATTAAACTTATTGACAACTTTCCTTGAATAAAAATTAATAAACTACTTTTAGTGCGAAGGTGAAAACCCATTTTTCAAAAAATTATTGTTAACGGTACCGTTAATATCAATTTTTTGAAATGTGAGGTTTTGAATAAAGTATTTTTTATTAATTATGAATATTTCTAAAGCGACCCTGTTGATTTTTATTTACTTGGTACTGGACGGCTTTTCAACACTTCGGTACATTTAAAAAAAAAATACTTTCACAAAAATAACGGTACTTTCCAAACAAATGTTAAACAGATGTGTTGAACAACTCATACGATTTAAATACATTTTGTCTGTGTCCTAAAATAAATACGGTCTTAAATATAATAAAACTTCATAAAGGAACTATTAACGGCCCTAAGAAAAAAGATTGTAATTGCCAAAATTCAAAAGTTGGGCAAGTACCATAACTGAAACTGTTAAATATCCAACTTAATATTTTTGTGTAAGGATTGAAACTTATATTTTCAACTTCAAAGATCATGAACGAAAATTTTATTACTGGTTTCAAGTAAGTTGCCAATGTGCCTATACTATTGAAACTTAAAAGTAGCAAGTTCATTTTTCTTAGTCATCACCAAAGTTACTGTAAATTATGCGTTTGGATTTGTTTAGTAAAATGACATAATTTTTATTAAAAGAAATCGTTCTTACAAAATTAAAAATTTATTTAATTTGAAAACGAGGAAACCAAAATCATTAAAACGAATCTACATATCTCAAAGCAACTAAAATCTAAAAAGGATTCTTCCTTAGAACGTTTTATATTTTGAAGTTTTTTACTATCGCAGATCGAATTTAAATAATTTTGCTATACAAAAATTTTCAAAAAAATATTTTGGAAATTTTAAATAAAAATTCAATACATATTTTGTGAAAATTCGATTCGATCAAAATTTTTGTTGAAAATTTAATTTTTCCGTAATGTTTTGAAAATTTTTAGTAAAAATGTTTTTTTTTTAAACCACTTGATAATTGTTTTTTTTTCTAGAATTCAACTAGCTTTCTTTTTTTCAGCTAAGGCTATTTATGCAACAGTGTAATGCCGTCGTAAACGTTGTAAGGTTGTTAACTTCGTAACTCTGTCACATTTGTATGGAAAATTTGTCAAATTTACGCAGTATACAATTTTACTGTGCTTACGATGACTAGCCGCTGTTGCATAAATACGTACCCTTATTTTTGGGAATCTAAAAATTTACATGCTGTTTATAAACATATATTTTATTTTAAAAAAAATTTGAATGAATGTAAGATCTATTTTTTCAGTTTGCTATAGTCAATTGTTTAATGAAAAAAATTTCAAACAGTTTACTTTTCATAAGCGTATTCTTATTGATTTTGCTATTAATCAAACAAAAATTCCTAGTCCGATTTTTTTTCCCCGTAACCTCTTTTTTCTGCGACCTTTTCAAATTCCTTAGCGGCAACACTAGTCTTAAGTGAAGATTATATCTGTAACACAAAAAATAAACTTACAGTTGTAGAAAACTGAAATTACATTCCCGTTAAATTTTGTATTAAGAATGTTTCTGAGTCCTTTATCATAAAATAAAAATTCATAAATGTTTTTTAGAATGCACATGTTTTTCGGATGAGGCACTGTACGCATATCTATATGCGTGCAGGGTGTAGACATGCTAATGTTTTTTTAAGAAAAATATCCGTGTTGGTTAAAATTCGAGAAAATACAAATATTAAATTTGTCATTTTCCGATGTGTTAATCTATGAAATGAACGAAAAGTTAAATTGTAGGCACCCTCCATTATAATTTGCTTAACGTCATTCTTAAGATAATTTTTTCTGCAAAATTAGAATCCTTCATCGGGTTTTCGAAGTATTCCCGTTAGAAAATTTAAAAAAAAACTATTTTTTTGTTTGAAGTTATGTAACAGCTCGAGATTATTTAAATTTGCAATATTTCCTGAAAGTATACTTACTTTCTTCTTTAAAATCCAGTTCAAATCTTTTCGATAACTCTTTTAGTCTTCGAAAAAATCTTAATTAGTTTTAAGTTCTTATCTGACCCCAATATGATTTAAAAAGCACGCTAAAATAAGGAATAATACTTCTTAGGACGTAGGTAAATTATAACAGGAGATTTCTAGACGAGTTCATATCAGTATCAGTATTTTTAGTCGTTACTAATTAAAAAAAAATAAACCGACGTTGTTACATAACCTAAAACCTAGCCTAGCTAACAACTACTCAGAGAATATAGAATATGTTGAACAAAAAAATAAAGTTTTATAGTAGAAAAAAAGTAGGTAGGTACTTTAAAAATCGTAGCCAATTTTTTTTAAAAACTACCTCGCTTCGCAATAAAATTTTAAAAAATGCAAAAGTAACGTTTGCTGCTCATATTTTAACGGAGATATTTCGAAAATTTGAACTGAGAGTAGAAAACTGTTGGCAGATTTGAGTTCACTGCCCTAACATACGAGTATGTATGCTTAGTGCTTTATTACACGACGACCTTTGGAGTCATGACTTATTTTAAAATTCAATGAGTGCGATCGAGAAAAAAACATCTGATCTTACCTTCAAACACATTTAATTTCTAAAAAAGTCATGACTCATAAGTCGTCGTGTAATAGGGCACTAAGAAACACTCTCTGGTGTTTTCATGTTGATGAATATTTGTAAACTTGTATTATTAACGAAACTATTTAGGCAACTTACACTTCTATTGGGATCACAAACGTAGAAAAAAATATATCTGCTTGAATACACAACAATTTGAGGTTTTTTCAGTAAAAAAAAAAACAAAAATCACAATAAAAAATGATTAAAGTGTTGAAAATTGGATTGTATCTTCTTCATCCTACAAGTCTTGAATCACCTGTAAGACTTCATCAATTATTCTACAAGTAAGAATTAGTTTTTTTCTACAGCTTTGTGTTACAGCAAAAAGGGGAAATTACAAAATTGTTCAAAACGATTAAATGAAGATTCATTTGAACTTTTAGTTGAATTTCTTCAAATTAAATATTTCGGGGAAAAGTGATACTTTTTCACTTAAATGTTTATAACTTCTACTGGTCGGATCTTCAGGATTGAGGTTTTAAAATTATAGGAAAATAATAGGCTACATGTTCAAATTTAATGTTGTTTAATGGACATTTCAAAGGAAAAGACGTAAGGAGTCGAGTTTTATGGACGTCACGCCATTGATATGTACTTATTTTCTTGATCGCACAATTACCATGTTTCTTCGCCCTTCCTCCTTCTATTTTCTTATGAGGTTTCAGTGTTCAACGTCCATCTTTTAATTGCAAAGCATCAGCACTGCTTTTTATTTCTCTTGGATGTGGTGTGAAGGAAACAGAATTTTGTAACTGTACCACCAAAGTAATCTTATTTTCTTAACTTGACCTTTTTCATTACCCCTTATCCAATAGGAGGAATAAATTTGGTATTCCAAAGTCTCTCATGGATCAATATAAATAGTTCTACTCGCTGGCAGCTGGCTTTGATGTCGTTTGGACTGCCATGAAAGCCTGAGTTACATACATAATATGGGATGCTAATTTTCACAAACTTTTCCTTAAGGTGGAACAGAAATTATATTCGTGTTTGTACATAAAGATAGTTTCACTCTATATTTAGTATTTCTTCAAAATATTACGCATACGCCATAGTGTACATGTTCATATATCTCTGTTTGAACAGAAATCTGAACAAAATTTATCGAATAGTGTCTCATTTTCGCTTTCTGAAATCAGAATAAAGAGTTTTTTGACTCCATGTACTGAAGTCGTCTTAGGACGCTTCCATCTATCCCATAAAAGTCTTTTTGTTCATTATATTCTTTTGATCGTTCTCTCTCACAATTCAGTAAATCCCCTTTTGTCTTTTGTATTTCATGCACTTACTGCCTTTTTGTATGAATACTTTATTAATTCACTTTTTATTTTATAAATCGCAAGAAACTCTTTGTTTTGCATTAGGAAAGTCTTTTTTTCTGGCATCCATACAAAGTCTAGACAAAAACCATCCCCCATACTCAAATAAGCTCTAAAAGGCCAAAAATAAAAGTTAAACTGTTTTATCATTTCTCTAATTCCGGGATGTGCTACCATAATCTACATAAACCAAGTTTCCGGGTATCATCTTTGTTCTAGACTCTGAAATCATTTTTATTCTTTTACATTCGACAACGATGGTGTGGCATGGCATTCCGGGTGGACTCTGAGGCTCATATAAGGATTTGAATTAGAATATCATTTTCTTTTGCAGCATGAAAATATTTTTACATATAATCGGTTCCGTTATGTGTGCATTTCAAATGGAATACCAAAATCCCTCTGGGGGAGAATGTATAGCATGCGGGTGAACTAATATCTTGGATAATTCCCCCGTTTTAGTATATCCTTTGCCAAAATCCTCTTAGAGTTAGCTATATTTACAATGTTGTTATAAAGTTTCATACAAAGAGCAGAGTATAGCATTCATGGAACACAACAATAGCATTATGTATTTGAGAATATCATAAATGTCGCATTAATTAAGTTGCCATATGATAAGGACGATTTAACCAGGCTCTTCTTTGAGATCGCCTCTTTATGCAAGTGGATGATGTTTCTTTTTTGTTTTATAAAATTGCTTTGCATACATTTTGTTTTGTAGCTTAATCAGAATTAAGAGAAAAAGTTAAAACTTTAAACCGAAAGAAAATTTGTTTGTATTTCTATTCTTTTTTCTTAGCTTTTTTCTTCAATAAGCTGCAAACAATAAAATGAATGCATTTAGTTTTGAAAACATTATTTAAATGCTTTAAAAAACAGATTGCGGCTTTAAGCTTTGTTCGTTTTAAAAGAAAGTTACCTTAGCTATAGAAAAAATTTTGAAATATACTGTATCGTGTTTACTTTAAGATACGCGTGCACGGGATAGTAGAGAATGGAAGCCTATCTACGGCACGAACAGTGTTGCTCTTTGTATAAGAGAATAGTTAATATTGAACTACATAAACCGATATTAATGAAATTTTTAGGTTTGATAATGAATTTTTTTTTAAATGAATGACTGATTGCATGTACTTGCTTTTATATCCAAGTATCTTTGAATTTTAAAAAATTGTATTTAAAAAAAATTAATTTTTCTTTTATTTTAAGTGGACTTTTTTAATTTTAGCACACACAATATTTTTTTCAAAATCATAGCAGGAGTTGTTTTTGAGAAAAATGAGATTTTTTTCTACGGTTTTTTAAAAGGTACATATTGTTATTTTTTTAATATTCTAAAAACTGTTAAATGTTTCAAAAAAATTAGCAAAGTCGTTTTCGAAATATGTACTAAGTTTTCAAATAAGAATTTTGAAAAAATACGTTTTTGGAAATTTGAAACACAATACTATTTGGACTTTTTGGGAACTTCTGCAGACGAAAAAATTGAAAGCTGTCCTACCGTTTTCAAGAAAATCGAAAATGACATTACGTAAATTTCATATTTATTTTGTGTGATATCAGTCTAAAGGACAATCGACAAAAATGTATGGAAATGTATGTCTAGGAACCAATAACAACGAGACGTATGTCGTTGGAAAGGTATTCAATAGTCTCTATAGCAGATTATTTCAAATCATCACTGTGTGAAAAAAGTTATTCGCTTAACTTTCGCTATTTGTGCATTTCAGTATTGAAAAAATCTATGAAATCTGGTCTCACCAATGCCAATAAAATGTATATCATTGAAAAGGTATTTTTATGAAAAATAATATAAACTTTAACAGCTTACTTAAAATCACTGTGTGAAAAAAGTTATTCGCTGTTTTGGTGAAATTTTGTTGAACAAAAATTAATGTGACGTGGGTGGCGAAACTGCTTTACCATCTAATAAAGTGCATAAAAACACCTTTCCAACGACGTCTCCTTGCGATTGGCTGAACTGGCTTCACTCATTCTTTGCCATACTACGCAAAAATATTTTTGTCACGCTTAAATGGCTAAAATGCAAAAAAATAATAAAAATAACTTTCAAATGTTTAAATACATTGTGGCTATACTAAATACATTTTATTTGGTCTAAAATCCAACAGAAGACAAATAGCAAATAACTTTTTTCACACGGCAATTTAAAAAAAGCCTCTATATTAAATATTGTAGTACATAAAAATACCTTTTCAACGACATGTGTCTCATTGTTATTTGTCTTGTATAGACCGTTTTGTCATATTCTCCTGTAACAATCAATTTTAAACTTCATAAAGTCAAAAATTTTAATTTTTGTACATACGCCTTTACATCGATCGAAGCGCGGAAGTGCAACAAAATAGAGATTTGAAATTTGAGACAAACTATGTTGTTGCTAAGGTTTGAGATATATTCAAATTTTAAGTCCCTATTTCATCACTAAATTAGTTTAAAGAACTAGATGAAACTTAGTTTTAATTTGATTCGAAAATTTTAAGTGAATACTCGTATCATAAGAGCAAGTTTGTGTGACCAAATTATGCTTCTATATATGAACAATACCAAATGGTTGTTCTCTTTCATACAATAAATTATAAATGATGTTTCAACTGATGATTACTGATTGATAACCGTTGTCCTCTATTATAATAAGTTATTATACCCATTTATATTAATCTATTGCCGAAATCAATCAAACCTTAGATTAATATGTAAAGCAAAACATTATGCTTTCAATATGTAAGTCATAAAATTAATGTTGACTATAATAAGAGAAATGAATTTATGTGAATCAATGAAGCTTTGTGATATGACACCTTATTATTGTCCCTGAAATTGATAAATAAAATGCTTATGCATATAGTAGGTTTATAGAAAGATATTTGAAAATTATTAATCAACATACAAAAAATATCATCAATGTTGATTAATTGAGAAGAGCGATTCTGTAAAAATAATTAACACACAATATTCTACTATAATACCTACCAACATGCTTAATTCTTTGTATATTATTGATATGTACATATGTAAGTTACTAACTGGTCTTATTTTCTTTGTAAAAAAAACTCATTTATTTTACAAAAAATTTTACACATTATCCACAAAACTTTTTTCCACACTTAATTTTAAGTATTTTGGATAAAATTTCTTTTTCATCGGTTCCTTAAAAAAAAATATTGAAAGAGGAACCACGAATAAAATGTGTAGGTAATGTTTTTTTTTTTCTTTTTAAATTTGGTCATACAAATTTTTTTACCAATTACCACACCCACTTCTTAGAGCTTAATTGGAGAGAAACTAACTACTAACTACTTAAACTATAAAATTAAACCCTCTTATTCATAAACGATAGTCAAGTTCGTTAAGGAAGTCATAAATTGAATATTTTATGGCCCCAAACATTTTTTATTAAGATGGGGAATTGAAAATCGTACTGATGCTAAGATTAAGCTCCGTAATTTAGGGGAAGGATTTAAAATCCCATAAACAAACTTCATTCAAGATTTTTTTTATTTTCGGGGGTCTTAAGACACAAACTTTTTCTTAGTTCAATTTGACTTAAAAAATTTACTGATTTTAAAAATTCAAACACATTTGTTTTTATGCTCAGCCCATAGAGGAAAAAACCAAACAAAAAAATCAGATAACTAAAAATAATTATCTCTGAAATATGCTATATTCCTTGCTTCAATATTACTGAAATTTTGTGTATCGACTTTAAAGTCCAAAATTTTATATTTATATAATTTTTATATTATAGTTATATTATTTTTGCCAGATAAGCATTAAGCATTGAAATATTTCGATTTCTGCCCTACCTCTTTTCATCACTGCCCTTCCTTGATTCCGATTCTAGCTACGGCCCTGATGCTAAATTTTATGGGAGCCAAAAAACAATGCCATTTTTCTAAATTCATATATCTACTTTCTCTTGCTTAACATTTTATATCAATAACTAAAAAAAAACTTTTGATAAATCAAAATAAATATTTACTTTTTCTGAAACTGTAAAACAGCCAAATTTTCATTGAGTCATTGAATTTATTTAATAATTCAACTTATGTATGTATATCACATTAATCATTAAATAAATACATTTACTGACTTAAAACTCAGCCATTATACTATCAAAGCTAAAGCTCATAAGCTGAAAATTTTAAATAAGTTAACAAATAAGCTCTATAACAGGTGCAATTAAATAATTTTATAAAATCAAATAGCTTTCTAGAATGCTTAAAAAGACAGATAATGCTAAAAAGGCATTTGGCATAGTTTGAAAATTTCATAATGCTTTTCACTCCTGTATTATGCAAGATTTAGCACTTAAATGCCATTATGGCAACGCTGCCCATAAGGCCATATTCCTGGCTCTAGAGAAATTTTTTGTCGAAAACGGTGGATTTTGCGCAAGATTTTTAAGAGCCCAGCTGCAAAGATTGTACATAGACCTTCTTCCAGACTGAGTCTTTGGATGATGATCAATACTAAATAAAAATAATATGGCGCTTGTTTTGTCAAAAAACCTATTCACAAAAAAACATCAATGAATAACCTGTCCTATCCTAACCTCCAGGAAAATCCAGCAATTATCGAATTGTAAAACTTCAAGGATTCAACCATTTCTCCTTCAGTTGCACTTTATATAGTGAAAAGGCATGTGAACAACATTTCAATGAGGGACCTCTAAATATTTATGTTGAGGCTCTTGGCTATTCCCCAGGCCCCAATTTTTCTTGGCTGCTCTATCCTAAAATGAGATTGCATTTAACTACTTGAAATATACAGTCTTAATAAACCGGTGAAATAGCGTTAGATTATAGTATTCAATTTAATTAATTTTAATTTTAAAGAAAATAAAGTGAACATTATTTGTGCAACTTCATAGATACAACCACACCCCAAGAACTACATTTTAAAAATTGAATCCTAAATTGCTTTTACTTCAATCTCTCCTGCATGAGCAATAATAAAAAATAAAATTAAAAAAAAAAAAAAGTTCCATCCAATCGAACACATAACAAAGAGTCATGGAAAAAAATTTCAAAACGGAGTACTTGAACAACAAGAGGAGAAAACTTTCGCAATTATCCCAGCAAAAGCGAAACAATTTCTCACAAGTCCTTTGTGCAAGGAAAACAAAGCAGATTCCTTTCAGAAGGCTTTGCTAAACGGTCCATCTCGATCTCGATCCCGACCCAACTCAACCCGACCCGACCCAGACCGAACTTATATCTTTCGTAACTATAAGAAATGTGTAACCCAGTACGTGGAGTGTCGCGTCCTAGGCCAGTGTTTTGTTGCGTCCTTTTTCTGGATAAGGCAGGAAGAAAGACACCGGCTGTTGTGATGATATAGAAGTTAAATGGGTTGCACTTAAGAGATTATTGCTTTGTGTTTCATTTGAAGAGCATTTTAAGTGCCGTTTGTAGTTCAATTGTTTCATTGACTTTTTGTGGAAAGGTGTGTATCACTTTCGATGATGATGATGTTGAAGACGATGACGGCTCATATGCAGTTAGATTTTTGAGATGATAAACAATATTTCTATAAAGAATTCCTTCTACACCTGCACATTGAATAGAACGAGAGGAATTATTATGTAAGGGTATTATGAATAAAGTGGTATTTGACATTCATATTGAAAAAATGCAGATATTTATAAATAATGTGGTCCTATTCTACTATAGCACTTAAAGAAGTGAGGGATTTTTTAAATAAGGCCTGAAACTTCAAAGTTAAACCCTAACTTAACCTTATCAGGGCAAAAATGATATTTGACATTTACTCTGTTCATGTGAATTGAAGTAGAAGCTAAAGTCAAGTAATTTTGGTTTTAAATCGTACATAAATGTATGTACAGTTCATTTATGTATGTACAAAAAGCATTGATATTGATCTTTACTATTATAATGATATACGACTTGGAGTGCTTTGGATGGCCTAATTAAAAGGAAAAACACGATATCTTGACTTTGACCATTGGCGGAGTATAATTTATTTTGGTAGGTACTAAATGTTTACACATTTGTTATTTATTGCACCTTATTTTAACAAAATCTGTATCTACACTTAGAAATCAGTAAGTTTATTAATCTTGAAGTTGTAGTATATAATATTTAAATACGAAATATGAAATTTTATCAATCTTGAAGTTACCTGCGTTATCCAAGTTATCCTTTTGATTTTGCATCGTAAAAGGGATTCAGTTAAGTTTTTTGAAATATCTCGAAAGGGGGTTGATTTTTGTCAGAAAGTAGTTTTGAAGTTTTAAGTTAACATGTACAAAATTACCAAATAGACATAGTTTTGTTAAATCTTTATAATATGTACTAATTTTTGTTTAGTAGCTTTTGTGGTGACAATCATATTTCAAATATGTTCGTTCTATTTAAATCGTCAATAAGTTTCTTTAAATTTAAACACTCTGGTGTTACGTTTAGAACTTGTAAATAAGCAAACCATAATTATAGTCCGTTCAAATGAGCCTAACCTGATAAAAAACTCATAAAATAACTATATTTCTACTATACAATATTAAATAAACGTACCTTGTGGTGAAACAGAAGTCAATAAGATGTAGTGAAAAAAACACTTGTCAAAATTTCTTATTAGCCCAATAATATTGTGCGAAAGTTCTAAATTTTGGTAATAGGATTGAAATTTTGTGTGTAGAGCTTGTTAAAAGGAGTATTTGGCGAATAATTCCAACTTCTAGCTGTGAGGAATCCGAGTAATCAACGTTTAAAATAAAAGGTTAAAAAAAAACAAACAAAAATAACGGTACTTTTGATAAACTTTTAATAAAATTTAAATAATTCAGAACTAGTTTTTTCTATATATAGTACCTAAAAAGTATAATTTTCTTTATTAAAAGTTGAAAAATGGAAATTTGTTCAATTTTGTTGGTAATGTTTTGCGTAAAAATATATTTTTGACCAATTTTTAATCAAAATTAAACATGCAGTTTTATTCACTTACAAATTCTGCGCCGTTTGGTTATTTTCCAAAATTTTTCGTGCATCCCTAAGTAAAAAAAAATATTTTATTTAAAGAAAAATCGTGAAAACTAATTTTATTATATTAGTAAAAATTCTATAAGTAAAAGTATAACGGTACATTTTAGTGATATAAATAATACTTTTAACAACGTGGAATCGCATTTTATATAAGATTGTATAGTTTTTGTACATATTTTACCTTTACATTTTTATTTTTTATTTACAATTATTTGAAAAAAATTAACATTTTAACCATTTTTTTGTAGTATTTACACATGATTTTGCTCACTGTATAATTTCGCATTGTTTCAAATATTTTTGATTTTTTTCAACAGATAGTTCTGAAATTATATTAATTTATTCCATAAAGAACCATCAATAAATATTTAAGGATCAAAAATTAAAAAAAAAGGTACATTTCAGAAAGTATAATAATGTCTTAAATGATGCAAAATTTACAAAAGCATATATTTGTATAATTTTTTTTGTATACATAATGCCCTTAAATTGTTTAATTTAATTTTTAAAAAGAGTTGAAGAAGTGAAAACGTAAACTGAATTTTTGCGGTTTTTAAACAAAAAAAATTTAACAACAATTCATATAAAATTGCAAAATACATCTAATGATGCAGAATTGTATTAAACATAAAGATAAAAGACTGTTTTTAAACAGTTCCTTAAAGTAGGTAAAAAATTTTAGTAAACTTGAAGACACTAAATTTTATTTATAGTTTCTTACCGTTGATTTTCAATAGTGAATGCATCTTTATAAACAAAATTATATTTTTTTTTTTATAAAAATGAATTTTACATTGTTTGAAAAGTATTCCAACTGTGCCCTACGAAGATTTCTGAAAATTTTTAGAATTTACTCAAGAAACAACGATGAAAAAACATAATTTTGGATAAAAATGAAAAAAAAAAATATAACGGTACATTTTAAAAATTTTCAGAGCAATTCAAATCATAGATTGCATAACAATTTTATTTATATAGTACCGATAAGTAAGTCAAACTTCTATATAAATTACAAAATTTATTTTGTATAACTTTAGATAAGTGTTTTTTGCTTATATGGTGCTTTTAACGGTACTTAATCAAATCAAATGCTAGTTTTATAATTTAATAATCTTATTTAGCGTCATTTGAAACATTTCAGAAGTTTATACCGCGCACCATTTGGAAATCTTTTTAATTTAATCCAAATAAAAGCTTGGTACAAAATATCTTAGATCTAACGAAAAAACCAAAAAAAATTCAACGGTACATTTCCCAAACTTCAAACATACATATTTCAAATAATGTTGATTTGTATTTATATTAAAAACGTATATTTTTTTATAAAGAACAGTTAAGTTTGATAAAATTGAATTGATTGCTGAAACAGGGAAAATATTGCTAATTTTGTATTTTTATCATCGAAATTGAATAGTTAATAGTTTTTGTTATATTTCTTATTTTATTTTGCGTTTTTTGAAATATTTTTCAGGTTCCTCCGAAGCATGTTTCTGAAAGTATATTTCTTGTATTCAAATAAAACCATGGAAAACACAAATTTCTGTTAAAATCAAGTTTCTTATCAATATTTTATTTGTTAAATGGTAGTTTTCTGTTTTTTTTTCTGGCAAGTTCCACACATTACCGTACACAACATTCCTGATCGCTTACATTCGCATCTTGTTGTACATTTTGTCTGACAGTTGCAAGATATTAATTTAGGCAGATGTTCTGGACCGGGTGACAGATCTGATGTAGCAGGAACTAATCCGTATTTGACTGATTCCCATCCCCAATTTGTTGGTTCCAAAGTATTTCCCAGCCAGGATTGTACTTGATGATAAACGCGATATGAATGCTGATCTGCAGCAGCTTTAGTTAGAGGAAGACAGGCTAAATCAAATTTAGAATGTAGCTGCAGGATAGCAATCACCCTGTTTTAACCACGGTACCTTGCTTCATCAAGCAGTGTCTTTCGTGAATATTGTAAGGCCCACATATGAAAAGCGCTCCACAACCTGCAATTTCCTCCTTCTTGGCACTTTTTTGCAAGAATATATGCAAATCAGTCCTCAGTTGTTCATTGGTCTCCTAAAGCTTAAATGCCTTTACTTTTCCCTTCCTGTAAAGAGCTGCGGTGGTATCGCATCAAGTAAAAACATGGACTACAGGAAGCAGATCACCCAATGCAGCCATCTTTATCCTTTCTTCTGGTATATCATACAAAGCTTTAGATTTCGGACAGAAAAGATAAAACATATAAAACAAAAATCTTTAAAAAAAAAAAACAAAAAAATTGCACTAAAATCCCGATTTTTGTTTTATCAACACCCACAGTTGGGGATGTTTCTGATAAGTTATTTTATAGTGTTCACTACAATACGAGTATATGTAAGTATGAAACCTATTACCAACATTTAGAAGTTTTTTATGGAGCCATGTTTTTGCTTCCTGGGCTATATGAAATTTTCAATTTCTAGGTAAATGAAAAAGTAATAAAAACAACAAAACGGAAAATTATTTCATATTTGAAAATATCTTTTCTAAATTCTCTTTATGCTCTTGTTTAAAATACTTTTGCTTACTTTTTCATACTCTTCCCTTTTTCCGAACTGTCCACCATTACCATTTCTAACCCCTCTTTTTATTATAGACAGCATTAAGTAGACAGAATTTTGAAAAACAAAATTTAGAAAGCAGCATTTTTCAAAAAGAATTTTCTCCTTGCCAGAAGTTGGACCCCAACTTTTCAATATCTAAATCAAATTTGGTGAGATTTTTGGGTTTAATTGAACTTAATTGAGGAAATGACTAGATAAAAAACGAAGGAAATCGTACCATGCCTTTCATTAATTATGAATTAGTACTGATTTGGGTAAATTTTTGTCGGAAATAAGACCCCCTATGAAATACCTTCTCTTCTGTAAAGTGAATACTTTTTCGTTCTGCTTAAGCACACATTCAATGAAACTGCTAATATTTATGATGCTATGAGGGCAAAAGGGTCCCCCATTTTTAGTATATTTTTCATCTTGAATCGATCTTAATTACTTTTTAATTTGGGTTTAGTTAAAGCTTTTGAAAAGCTTAGATGTTAAAGAATGTAGAATGGTGGCTAAGATAGCTTTTAATGCATTAATGCATACTTGAGTTTTGGCTAAAAAGAATGAGTTTAGTAAGGTTCTTTTGCACGCACAGCCTCATATATGGTAAACAAAAATTTAGAAAAATTATATATGTACATAAGTATGTTTATGCAGCTATACAAGAATTTTGTTTTGTTTCATGACCAAAAACAATAAAACAATTTTTTTTTCTAATTTTCAACTTTATCGTCAACGGCTCTACCGATTTTAACGATTTGTTTACATAATATCACTAACATAACATAACTTGAACAAACAGAGACTGCCAATTTTTGCTCAAAGATCTTTGGAACAAATTAATTCTCTTATTGCGGATTTCAACAAATATGGATCATCGCTTTGTTCAAATTCAAATTGCATTCCAAAACCGTTAAATTTGTATATATTTATGTTATCCTTATCCTGTCAGGATATTATTTAAAATCATGCGCACTTTGCCTAGAAACGTTACTGTCAAAAGAAAACTTTTATAATCGCTTCGTAGTTAATTTTCTGTAGATAATAACACTTTGTTCGCCCAGCCTTTGAAAATTTAATCAAATATATTAAACAAAATGAAACTGCTTCCTAATCTTCAGATCCTTCGTCGTATGAGTCTTTTGGTTAGACAAAATTTTCATGCAGAGTGTGAAAAAGAAATTAATCGACAGATAAATATGGAACTTAACGCGAGCTATGAGTACATGGCTTTGGTAGGGGATAGAAAATTATTGTTTAAAAGGCAAAAAATTCAACATGTCTTATTTATTATTTTTCTTATTCTAGGCATTTCACTTTGACCGAACAGATATGGCGCTTCCCGGATTGAGCAAATGGTGCAAGAAATGCTGCGACGAAGAAAAAGTTCATGCCGAAAAACTAATGACCTACCTCAACAAACGCGGCGGAACAATTGTCCTGAGCGATATTGAAAAGCCCAAATTTGTATATGAATCTGTTATGCAGTCAATGCAATACGTATTAGACTTGGAGAAATCGGTCAATGAGGTTAATATAAAAATAGGAGTTTTTAATTTTGTATGAAATAAATCAATAATGTTATCTCACAGAGTCTCTTGCAAGTGCATGCGGTAGCTACGGACAAGAACGATCCAAATTTGTGTGATTTCCTTGAATCGGAATACTTACAAGAGCAGGTGGATGCCATCAAGGAGATATCAGATTATATTCGACAAATCGAACGATGTGAAAAAGAACTAGGTGTTTATGTCTTCGATATTAATTTTGATGAGAAAAAGTAAAATTGTGCTGCTGTCTGGATGATGTCAATTAGTTTTAATGTGGAAAGGGATTTTCCGTAGGCGAACGCGTTGTTGAATGTACCTTTATATAAAAGATTGCATATATTTTCGATTTTTTATTTCTTTTGACTATTATGAACGGAAGTAAATTGACCTTTTTGTAGCACAAATTGAATAGCTTTTTTTTAATTTTTTTTTTTGATATCCCCAGTAAAGTATTATATAGCTTCATTCTTCACATTCTTCAATATAGCAATGAACTTTATGGAAAATGGTCATTGAAGATACGTGCGTTTAAAACACAACTACCGTATTTAACAACGACCGCCTGCAAAATTATTTTGTCTGGCGCAACCTAAAACAAACTGCAAGTAGAAGATGATTCTAATACAATCACATATTTTAAACGTATGCAGTAACTTTACGTACACCGAAGAAGAAACCAGGCCAAGGAACTAGCGTGTCTGGGATCGAGGAAAGTGAAAAATGTCAGTCATACTGAAGCACTTCACGGAGTGTTCTTAAAACATTTACTCAACCTTATCTGTTTTTACATAAAAGTGTTTCCATTTAAATAACTACATAATCTTGTTTATGAGAACTTATCTTATATTTGTTTAAGTTTTAAATAGCGGACACAAATAAGGAAGTAGATAACCCCAGAGTTCGTTCATTAATGTAAAACTATTGTATCACCGAAGAATACTCTCGGTCGGACAATATTTCCTTGAGGAAATGAACTCGACTCCTATTTATGTAGTTACCCAGCTTTGATACAAAACTAAAAAAATCGCATTACGTACTCTCCGAAATGTAAGGATACAACTAAATTAAAGGGTCTTGCA
Organism: Dasysyrphus albostriatus; assembly: GCA_946251815.1. Classification (NCBI taxonomy): domain Eukaryota; kingdom Metazoa; phylum Arthropoda; class Insecta; order Diptera; family Syrphidae; genus Dasysyrphus; species Dasysyrphus albostriatus. Next base: position 34,944,921 of record OX276336.1, on the reverse strand, counting down.
TGTATCATCTTCTTTTTTTTTTTGATAAAAAAGAAAATATTTTCTATTTGAAATGCACAATTCTTAGAACTAAATACATACATAGCTAGAAGAACCTGTTTCCAAAATAGGAAAAATCATAAATAAATCACATATAAACATTGATAAGATATACGGGCACTTTGCTCAAAAAACCTCAAAAATCTATTTCCGTCACGTAAATTCCAGCAACAATTTTAAACGTAGACTAATAATACTATATTATAAATCAATAAGCTAAATAAATAATAAAATACAATAATCATTTCTTCTTAAATGATCAAAAACACTTTAATCGGTGTTGTTTATTAAAAATATATAATTTATTACATATTTAGGTAAGGCTCATGTTTATTCTGTAGCAAAAAAAAAACTTAAAGGCCTTTCGTTTTTCATTCAATAAATGAAATATTACATCAATTTTTGTTCTTCTGTTGTTATTTGCATTTTCTCATTACTTTTTTTTCTTTTTTTAGTTGTTTGTTTTTGTTACATTAATAATTGACTTAAAATTAGTTGTTTTTTTTTTTTAAGGAATTTACTTGAAGTTATCCTGCTCGATTGTTATATGTTTTTATTTTTTATTATTTTTTCATTTGGAGTTATGAATATGTGTTGTGTAGGCTTTTTTGTTTTAGTTAATGTTAACTTGAATTAATAAATAAATGTATAATAGTTTAAAGTGCATCAACAACAATTGTTTTAAACATACTGGGCTGATTTCAAATGCAGCATTGCTGCATGCAAAAGACATGATTTTTAACAAAGAAAATATCCATTATATCAATGGATTATTCTGGAAGATCTAGGATTTTTCCAATAAAGCCCGATATGTCGGTGTTTCTACTTATGTGATCAGATATGAATGCGCTCTTTAGTAGTTGATCGTAATTAGGCCGCGCCTCGTATTTTTTCTGTAAGCAATTCGTGATAAATTCATCGAATTCAGGAGAAAACGTATTGGGTTCCAGTCGGGGTGGATTATCGGTCACAACCTTTAATGAAATTTGTAAGGCATGTTAAGAAAAAGAAACAAACATTAACAAATGCATTATCAGTACTTGTTTAAGTTGTTCGAAAGGTGTAGTCCACGTGTTATAAGGAAACTTCCCTGTGGCCATCTCAATCATACTTATTCCTAATGACCAAACATCAGATCGGATATCATACTGCTGTGGATTACCAGTAGGGTCGATTCGTTCGGGTGCCATGTATGGCTTACAGCCAGCATCTACAGTTTTCGCAACTGAGTCTACAAGGTAACCTGTACAAAAATTTAATAATAAATAAATAATTAATAATAATAAATATCAGCAAGGTGGAAGATAAAAAAGAAAAGAAGGAAGAAATTTAATTCAAAAACTTTTGATACAAATTGGGAAGAACTCTATTTAAAAAAAAAAAACTGCCAAATACTTTTCGGCTTGATTTTTGTATGAGCTAAATATTAAATTAATTGCTATGGCTGTCGCCTGATTCGGGTTGGGACCTGTTTTAATTTACCAATATGGTCGTTTAAAAAAAAAAACAACAACCCGAGTTTGGGGTTTTAGTATTTTGTTCAATGTATGATGTAGTCTTTTTTTCGCTCAATAGCAGTTTTCGGAGGTTTAAGCTTAAATACCATCGTAACGCGGAATAGACTTTCCTCGTCTTCTAATGAGCTGTTTTCCTTCTTTATTGGAAAATATTTTTTATCTTAAGAAGCTGAGGTCAACTTAATTCCACCTTTTTATTAAAAGTTACCAAACAAGTGAATATTGTACATACCAGATATGCCAAAGTCACACATTTTGACTTCGCCCTGTCGATTGACCAAAATATTTGATGGTTTAATGTCTCGATGGATAACTTTTAACTGAGCATGCAAATAATGAAGAGCATTTACAACTGACATGGCAATCTGTAAAAAAAAAATAATATTTACCTCAATACAAGCAACCACAAATTATATCGTTCCTTTTATGCCAGAAGCATGAATGTGCAATAATGAAATTTTTTCTTCATCGTGTTTGAACACTCTTCTTCCATATGTTTTAGCTGATATTTTAAAATATATTACGTTCAATGTCCATGAAATAACGGTAGGTACTGAGATATTACATTGAAAATTTATCAAACTACATAAATGTATCTAATCATCTCAAAAAAATTTGCACATTCATACTTCTTTTCTGGCATAAGGCGATACATTATATTCAGCCATATTACGAATGTTATCGCAATTGAAACTTGTTACGCCCGAAAAAGAACTATCACAGAATCTATTGCAATGGAAAATTTCATTCATATGTAAGTCTCCGATTACGACGAAACTCATAATAGGGCTGATTAAAGAAGTCGTTTAGTAGTGAATTTACTTTTCCCAAAACATCTTCCTCCATTTTAAGGTTGTTTTTGAATACTTTAGGATAGAACTTATCCAAACTGGCGTCCATTACTTCCATGCATATCCACACATCGCCTTCTCTAAACAGAGCACCGTAGAAATGTACGGTGTACATACAATCACTTGATCGCATTGATATGTCCAGATCCATCAGGAGTCGTTTCTATATAAAAAAAAACGTCACTCTTGTAAGGAATAAACCAAATTACACCGTTTTCCCTCCAACTTACTTGTTCTTTCATATTTACTGTGGCAGTTATACGTTTCACAGCCATTACTGTGCCTGTTTGTGTGTGTCTCATCTTCTCTACAATACCATAAGCTCCTCTGCCAAGATCACAGATTTTCTCTAATCCATCAGCGTCAACCTCAAAGGTTTTCTCGCCAATTGTGATTGTCGTCCGCTGGTCGAGATTTCTCGGTGGTGTTCTATAATAAAAAAAAAAGTCAATTGCTTGGTACTTGAGAAGTTGCTTATGATTTGCTTTTTGCAAAAACCTACACTGGGACCTCCGTTTCGGTAGTTAATTTCATTTTGAGGTTAGGATTACGACGTGACATTTTACTAATAATTTGGCTTTTCTAGTTCCCAAAAACAATTATTTCGACGGGATAGTTGATTGAATTGTTGCAATTTACAACGCCTTTCTTTAACACGATTTTTTAACTCTTAATTCGCACCCAATTCGAATAAAAAAAAATATGATCAAAGTCTCTATCTACAATTTATTTTGGTTAAACAAAAAATTTGATTTCCAATCGATTGTTTAAAAGCACTAGCACAGTTCTTTTGGCAATTTTTTGGTAGGGTAATTTTTCGAAAATCTTATTTATTTAATCGTTTGTGTAGTATAAATTTTTGTTGTTACTAATAGAATTGGGAAATGATTTCTATTTGGTTTATTAATATAATTAAATAAAAAATAATAATCGCTTGACCGCAAAAGATTTTTTTCGCGTTTTGTTTCGTTCGATAGTTTCGAATTTTCGATTAAAAATTACTTTTCGATGGTTTCGATTTTTTCTTGTGGAATTTGCGTGGGAGATGCGAGAATGCAAGAGTCGATAAAATGAAAAGTCAAAAGTGACAGAAAATCGGAGTAAGAAAAATCCATTTTTGCGGCAAGACGGCGTAAAACGATGTTAAGGAACGTTCACATTCTCAAATAAACTTCATGTCATCCTGTTGGAATTTGAAGAACAAATAATTTACTTGCTGTTATTACTTTGTTAAATAGTTTTTAGAGAAGCTATAGATTTCAGCTATTCATCTTGATTATGGCATCTTTGTCTGTATTTGTGTGCACATGTTCATGTTGTGTATGTGTGCATAAAAAAGAAGTGGAGTGTCAAAGACAAAAATGCAGCATAGATATATGTTGTTTCCATCCAATTTTTTGTCCTACTTAAAAAATCTCTGAGCGCTCAGAGATTTTATTTGGTGAGACGCACCTATTCACTTCACATTGTTTAGTCAATGGAACCTGCCACAATTTGTGTTGTAAATATACAATCTGTCTCACATACCAATAACAATAGTAAAACCTAAATACAATCTTCGTTTTTGTTTCGACGAGAGTTTTGTGTTACTTTAGTTTTTCGAAGATATCGAATAAATAAACTCATAGATTCTATAGGTCCCATCGACCGTTATCAAATTTTCATTTTCGGTTCATCGGTGAGAACAAAGTTCCACTCATTTCTTTTTCAAATCGTTTCAAAAGTCAGTATATAGCTGGAGAAAAGTATACAATTGGCACAAGCAAAGATTGAGTCCGAACTCTTTTAATTTAATAATTTAAATAAGTGATAAACTGAGATGTTTTTCTCATTTGCGCTCATTTAATTTTGAGACCTAAAACGGTTGTAATGCATCAGAATATAAAATTGCCCCCTTCGAAATCATATTGCAACCCACGATAGGAAACACTAGTTTATACAGTATTCTGTGTGCTACGTACAATTAGGTAGTGTATATTTCCGAGATCTCAGAAGACTCAGAAATATAAACACGACCTCACAAAAATTGCTTTTTGCAACTCCGTCGAATGTTTGCACTGTTAAAACAAATCGACATTTAACTTAAATGAATTAAGTTTAAGAAGAGGATATGCAGATATAGTAAAACATACTCAAACATGAACAAAATTTCGAACAAATTGTAGTAAAATAAAACAGTAAAACACAGAAATGTTTAGACTTAGGTTAGGTTAGGTTAAGGTGGCTGTCAGGAAAACTGCTGACACACTTAGGCCAGAATAGGCCCATTGTGATACCACATAAAGAATGCGAGGTAATCCTCGTTAATTAAACCAGTTGGAGCTTTTAATAAAGCGATGGAGACTCTGAATGTCGATTTTATTTAAGTCACTGGGATCATTGAAGAAAAAATTTCCTAAGTGTGTTTTGCGTCTTTGAGAAAGAGCAGGGCATGAGCAAAGAAGGTGTGGGATAGTTTCTTCCTCCTCCTCGTCCATGCAGCTTCTGCAGAAATCATTTGAAAAGACACCAAGTCTATTGGCGTGTTTACCTATGAGGCAGTGTCCAGTAATGACACCAATTGTGGAGCTAATATGCAATCTGCTCAGAGATAACAAACATTTCGATCGCTTCGGATCCAGTGTTGGCCAGATCTGTTTTGTCGCCAGACAAGTAGTGATACCTGTCCATCTGCTGTTTGTCATCATCATAGAATCTTGCTTAAGCATAAGTTTACATGTAGCGATCGGTATTCCAATGTTCATCTTGCAAGGTGATATTGGTGTACTAGTTCCTATCCTGGCGAGTTCATCGGCTTTACAGTTTCCTGGAATATCTCTGTGGCCCGGCACCCAGAAAAGGTGAATGTTGAACTGTTCTGCCATCTCCATTAGAGACGATCGACAGTTTCGGGCAGTTACGGAGTTTGTAGAAACAGATCCTAATGATTTAAGGGCAGCTTGGCTATCTGAGAAGATACGGATATTCAAAGTAGATATTACGTTTTCTTTGAGCCAAGATAAAACTTCTTTTATCGCCAGGATTTCCGCTTGGAACACGCTACAATGATCGGGGAGACGGAAGGAGAGACTAATGTTTAGTCGTTCTGAGTACACGCCACCACCTACCCCCTCTTCGGTTTTTGAGCCGTCCGTGTAGAAGTGAATTGCTTCATCTCTCAAGAATTCATTATCTTCCCAAGTGGACCTTGTTGGAATTGTAATTTGAAAATTTTTGCCAAAAACCGGCTGAGGGATAGTGTAGTCGGAGTGTTTAGGGATTGATTCGAATTTGTTCAGAATGATAGTGTGTCCAATAGAGTTATTGGACCATTGGGAAATGGCTCTGAGACGAATAGCTGTGTTCGCCGCCACTTGTTTAGTGTATATATCGAGGGGTGTGATGTTAAGCAGTATGTCTAACGCAGCGGAAGGTGTCGAACGGAGAGCTCCGCTGATACACAAGCAAGCCGATCTCTGTACTTTGCTTAGCTTATCACGATAAGTTATTTTATCTAAAGCAGTCCACCATACTGCCACCCCATAAGTGAGTATCGGTCTGATGACCGCTGTGTATAGCCAGTGGGTGATATGTGGCGACAAGCCCCATTTGTTTCCAATAGCTTTTTTACAGGAGAAAAGTGCCACTGTGGCTTTTCTAATTCTTTCTTGTATGTTTGGTTTCCAGCTCAACTTTTTGTCTAAGATCAGACCAAGATATTTAGCTTGATCTGAGAAGTTAAGTGGAATACCATTTATTGATGGAGGGTCTATGTTCGGAATTTTATATTTCCTTGTAAAGAGGACAAGTTCAGTTTTGTGGGGGTTTACACCTAGTCCACATTTGTCTGTCCATTCAAGTAGTTTGTTGAGAGCGGTTTGCATTAATTCTGTTATGATTTGAAGATGCTTTCCCGATATTGCAATGGCAACGTCATCAGCATATGCAATAACTTTGAAGCCATCCGCTTCTAGATTGACTAGTAGGTCATTAATTACGATGTTCCATAAGATTGGCGATAGGACTCCACCTTGCGGTGTTCCTCTGCTAACAGATCTTCTAACAGAACATTCACCTAATGTTGAGTTAATTATTCTGCTTCTTAGCATTAGGCTAATTAACTCCCTAAGTGAGCTATCTACATTCAAGCTCTTAAGCGCGGTTGTTATTGCCATATTGCTGACGTTGTTGAAAGCACCTTCGATATCTAAGAATGCAACCAGAGTGTACTCTCTATGATGAAGGGAATATTCAATAGTGCGTACCAAGTTATGCAAGGCCGTTTCTACCGATTTCCCTTTGCGGTAAGCGTGTTGTGCCATAGAGAAAAGATTGGGTTCTATGGAACTACGCAGATGGATATCAATCAGTCGTTCTAGAGTTTTGAGAAGGAATGATGATAGGCTGATAGGTCTGAGATCCTTCGGATTTACATGGGAGCTTTTACCCGCTTTGGGTATGAACACCACTTTAACTTCTCTCCATAAGGATGGTATGTGTGCAAGGTTCATACACCCTTCCAGAATTATCTCAAGGATAGGGATGATGATGTCTGAAGCCATTTGCAGTTCAGCTGGTATTATACCGTCAGGTCCAGCTGATTTATATGGATCGAAGCTGTCGATTGCCCATTTGAGTTTTTCCCTAGTAATCAGACCTAGTTTATTTGTTGTTATTTTGTTAGACTCTATTGAGTCATCACTGCATATATTTTGGGAGCTACCTGGGAAGTGAGTATCTAGTAGCAAGTCAAGTGATTCCCCACAAGATTTAGTCCAAGAGCCGTTGATAGTTTTCAGGGCGCTTGGCATAATGGGATTTGACGAGAGGATTTTTCTCAATCTTGAAGCTTTTGAAGAATCTTCTATTTTGTTACAGAAGTTTCTCCAGGAAGTTCTTTTATTTTTCCTCAATTGTTTTTTATACTTCTTAAGAGATTCTTTATATAAATCCCAGTCAGAGAGTTCTTTGGAATATTTAGCTCGGTTGAAAAGTTTTCTACATTCCTTCCTGAGCGATTCTAGCTCTAAGTTCCACCAATGAGGTTTTTTCTTTCCTCTTATTTGGATAAGAGGACAGGATATGTCCATTGATTTATTGAGAGCTGAGGTGAGATCATTGACTTTATTGTCAAGATCGATTCTGTCTAGGGGGATACGTAATAGGTTAGGTTTAATTAATCTGCTAAGAGTATCTCTATATTTTACCCAGTTAGTTTTCCGATGATTCCGGAAAGCTATCTGTTTCGTAGTTTCATCATTTAGATTGAATTGTATATACCTGTGATCAGAGAAAGAGTGCTCTTCTGATACTATCCAATTCGTGATCTTTTGATGAATCGAGTCGGAGACAAGAGTAATGTCTAATACTTCTTGTCGGTTTCTGGTTATGAATGTTGGTTCATTACCAATATTGCTTACAATGAGGTTAGTACTGAGAATAAAATCAAAAAGTGACTCACCTCGATCGTTTATGTCAGAGCTTCCCCATACTGTATGGTGGGCGTTAGCATCACATCCAATGATGAGGCAGATTTTTTGCCGTTCGGCGTCAGCGATTAACCTCTTTAGCGTGTCGCCAGGGAGAGGGCCCAGGTGGTCGTGACTGAGGTACGCAGACGCAAGCCAGTAGGTACCTTTCTCGGTCTGGAGTCTGACTGCGGTTACGTCTTTATCGCTGTAATCAGGGAGTAAATATACATTAGTGGTACTTCTTACCAATATGCAGGATCTGGGATCACCTTTGTCCGTTGCATGCAGCAAGTAGTAGTCAGAAGTCCTGAGTCCTTGAATTGTGGATTTGTAAATCCAGGGTTCTTGGATCAGGACGACATCTTCCCCATTTTTCTTTATGCGGAGAAGAAGGGAGGCTGAAGCCTGTTTTGAGTGCTGGAGGTTAATCTGAAGTAGTTGCAGCATCATCGCTACTTTCCTTCAGATCCGCCCCCACCACGGTTTCGTTTAGCTCCTCTTCAGATTCTGACTCAGAAGGTGACCGTAGGAGATCATCCTCACTGAGCAGAAATTCGGACATGCGGTTAGCCTCCATGTCAGAGAAGCTGTCAATATTGGTAGCCTCAGGAGGCGGGTTAGTAGGGCATATTCTCGTGTTGGACGTACTCGGTGCATCTACTTCCATTGCTGGTTGGTCGATGCAACGAGTATTTTCCTCCACAGAGGATATGACCTGTGACAGTAGAGGTGAAGGTGTTTCCTCATCTTTTTTGTAGACTTTCAGGATAGCGGTAGTCCAACCAAACCTAATAACACCTTGAGTTGACACTAGGGGAGCCAGAGATTCCTTATTGAGTACCATGATGGCAGATCTATAAGGACCAACTGGATCTTCTAGCTTCGCAACCTTCCAGTCGTGAGTAGGGAGAGTTGGATTACCGTACCTGATCATCTTTAGGATTGTATCCTTGCAGGATAGATTTGCTGGGATTCTGATGCGAGCTCTAGGTCTGCAAGGAATGTCTTCCTTAGCCACGACTTCGAGCTTAGCACCAGGCCATAGCCCCTCTAACCTACTAACAGCAAGCTTATATAGATCATATGATCTCTGGTCATCAAAGGCGACGAGTTTGGCCCTACCCTGGTACCACCCTGCATCTTCAAAGACAACAGGCTCTCCTGGATTCTCCATTATAAGAGTCCAGTACGATTCCTGGAGTTTATTTGAGACCGTCGTCCATTGATCAGAAGATATCATACCATCCACATTGCTTCTGTCGATAACAGCTACAATAGTCTTGTCCTTTAGCACGTCACTAAAGGACAAGTCTTTTTTAGCATAGGAGGTGTTATGCACCTTTGGTTTTTTGGGGTTCGGAGTGCCTCCCTCTACAGACCGTTGTCGTTTCGACGAGAAGTCTTTGCTGGTCGTAGGTTTAGCAAGAATGTTCCTAGCCCAAGCGAGTTTAGCGGATTGCTTTGAGTCTAGATCGGTCATTGGCACACTTCCAATGACTTTTTCTATTCTCTCTGCGGCCCGCCTCTCGCTGCGTGATGCGTTTTTGTTTCCCTCGCTGGTGGAAGATGAGCTGTTTGTCACAGTTCTGCCGTCAGGGAGGGAACCCTCCATCGTGTTCGGACGGGGTCTGCTCTCACCAGTGGTAATATCGCGCGTCGCAGATATTTTTCTTGTCAGAACAGCCCCCTTCGAACTCGTGAGAGGTCTAGGAGTGGGTTTAGAGCCAAGCGTCATGGCTATATTCCCACGATTTTGTGTAAAGAGTGTTTTTGCTTCCGTACCCTTTGGGACTTGACCACCGTCAGCAGAGGAGAGGCTGACAGTCGCAGTCTCACCACTACTAACGCTGGGCAAACCCACCGAGTACGGATTGGATATAGTACCAGCAGGAGGTACACCTCCTCCCTTACTAGTAATAGCGTCTAGACTGTGAGTCGTTTCATCATTCCTAGGAGTGCCTGGGATGATGGTCGGCTCAGCAGTCCCACCGCTCTTCACTTCTTTGTGGATGGACAATTTTGTATTTATCGCTGGCGACTTAACCTCACCTGAGGTCAAGCCCTCGCCGGCAGTCGCGACACCTGCCGACTTTTGAACGTATATCCCCGTTCGATTTTGTTTTCTTTTATTCTTGCTTTTGTCCATATTTGTTCAAGTTTTCTAACATTGAGGTTTTTTGTTTGAGTTATGTTGGTTGTGTGACTCTGCAGCTGGATTGCTGGAGAACCCCACGTAAGCACCCCCACCACGACAAGGTCAACTCGTAGGAGGTGATGTGTTTAGACTTAAAAAAATAACTATTTGAAAGATTATTTTAATTGATATAATTTATGACAAATTTCAGCTGCAGTTTTGCATTAGGAGACTTGAACAATTTTTTTTTATAGAAATAGTGTTACAAAAAATGTGAGTTTTCCTTGATTTAATTATTAATGGACAATTTTTCAAAATCAATCTGTTCATTGTTACTTTCGATGTCAAAGTTGAATTTGAAGCCACCTCCAGATGAGAAGTCTAAATCGTTTACTAACGTGGCAGTCGTGCCAGAGGATTCATTTTCGATAATCTTACTTTCTGTCGCTGGCGTATCGATCGACAATGCATCAGCATTGAAATTAAACTTGAAGTCTTTTCCAGATGTAAGGATTGCTGCTTTTTTAACAAAACTCGATTTGTTTGATGCATCAGAGCTGGAAGTGAACTTAATTTGCCGCCTTCCTGTAGGTAAAATAAAAACAGAATGAAATTAAGACATTACTTTTTTTTATCCCTAAAATAATTCTAGTCAAAATCGGAATTCTCTGCATCAAGTCCCATAAAAACAATAATAAAAGTTTTTTTTTCGTAAAGGAAAAGTAAAAGAATTAAAATAAATATTAGCCTATTGAATAGACCTTTTAAAAAGGAACAATTACGTGCAAGGGTTTTTATTTGGAATATGTTTGTTTGGCTCATAAGCATGCTTAAAACCAAAAATGGTACTAAATTCACCCATGAGATTCTGAGAGAATGATCACACTGGCCTATTTTCAATATTTTTGGTATAGCCTAATTTGACAATTTAACACTTAAGACTTTTTGTTCAAAATTAAATTTTGTTTCAAAATGGATTGTTTAAAAATTTTATAAAAAATGTATGCAGGAAAAGTAATCAAACACTTACCTAAATTTATATTGTGCATAACTTTTTTTGGAGCAAGGATACGTTGAAAGCATGCTTAAACAAAATAAAGTAGAGTCGCAAGGCATTAATATGACATGTTAAAAAAGCCATATTAATTTAAAGACTTCAAAGAGAGAGAGTGTCAGAATTACAGCCATTCAAACTTTACTTTTTCTAATAATTTTTCGCAGTTTTTGCCCGAAAGCCTGTTTTTAGGTACAAATGACAAATTTAACATTCCTTGCACATAGTACCAAGTCTTCAATAAATCGGACTAGCTGTTTAGTCTGTAGGTCAAAAAGCATTTAAAAGGAGGTGGGAAACATTATTGGAAAATTACCAATTTTGTAAATACTCCTATAGTCGTTATTTCATATTTTATCAACATCTTGAGTTCAACTTTTTTAACGAATGAGCGAATTTTTGATAAAAAAATATTTTTGATCATGCCATATTAAAGCCTTTACTCTCTACTTTATTTTGTCATGCATGTCTTGACCCAATTTATACTTAAAAAAAAGTTATGTCCAATTTAGAAAAAAACTAAAAACATTTGAGTTTTCAATTTTCTTATGTTGGTTTTTGTTAACTTTCCTGCTTAAATTTTTTTATAAAATTTTTGAAACCATCCATTTCGATAGAAAATTTAATTTTGAACAAAAATGTTTGAGTTCGCTAAAGACAGTTCAACAGATGTAAAAACAAACGATTCGGGCTGTTCGTCATTTTCAAGTTCGGCTTTGCATGTAATTGTTCCTTTATACCCCTAATTTTCCGGTCTATTCAAAAGAGAGACTATATCTTCAGAAATCCCTGCTTCGTCTGAAAATTGGGAGCACTTTTTCTGGATAAATATCCACTTGTTGAAAAAGTGAGGTTTATGTTTATTGAATTCCCTCTGATTTTGATGTGTTGTATCACATGTGGTGCCGGCAGTAAACTCCCAGTCGCCTTGTAAGAGATAGAATATAGAATTTTCTTTTGATGTCGCGTTTTCAGAAATCTTTTTCCGCTCCATTAAAGTAACGGATCAAAATTTATGAGATTTTATAAATCTGAATTGGCTAAATATTTCAAATCTTACCCAGCGCTAACTTTTTTTCTTCTTCCTTCATCTTGGACCTGTAATCCCCAAACGATGCCTTCATTATTTGCCGCTTTTTGACCACTGGAGCTGTGCTACTTTTCAGGGTTTTCAGACTTTTAACCAAGTCTTCTCCTAAGATATTTTTATATTTTTTTATTATATATTTAAATCACAATTAAGCAAAAAGAAACTAACGTTGTTTGTTCACTTTTGCATTTGCAATCGACACTTCAAGCTGTTGGACACACCAGTACAATTCTAGTTGGAACTGGGATTCTGCGTCCAGATCACGAGCAGGCGGAGCAGTAATAATTGGTGGAGTTTTTTTAAGTGTTTTTGCTGTTTTCATTTTAAGCATTTTGTTGGAAATTGTAGAAAATCAGACTTATATTCTATTTTCTTTTTAAAATTAGTCAGTTGTTTTGCTTCTACTTCTTGTTTTTTTGTTGTACTGTTTTTTGGATTTTTCTGTCAAATATCTTATGAATCTGACGTTCTCTTTTGCACCATGTGTTTTCGAATAAGGGCCCACACACAATCAAAAATTAAGTTGTGAATAAAATAACATGCCGGCTCCACTAGACTTTGGCCATGCTCGGACTATGAACCTGTCGAGAAAAAAACCAATGGATGCAAAAAAATCCATGTATTGTCACGGTATGTCGAAGAAAACCAAATTTTGAACAGCACATGAACGCTGTTCAAAGCTTGGCCATGAGATTTGAGATTTCACGTGGGTGTGAGTTTTTGTCTGATTTTCATTACAGGAGGTTAATTTTGCTGTTATTTTAATATTTATTTACGTGACCTTTGTTCGCATAATGCGAGTTGAATATTATTGTAAAAAGAAATTTGCCCAGCGAGAAAAAATCTGCTGTTTGTTGATTGGATTGTGGTTGTGATGTTGGGCATCTGTATGTTCTGTGGAAGCAATGATCGCGTTCGGCTGGTAAAGCGATAGGGTATTAATCCAAAAAAAATTCAGATACGTTGAGTTGGTTTTGCATCAGCTGTTTTTTAACAAGGGATTACAACAATACAAAGAAATCCGGATCGCTAAAGATACGTTGCCGAATGCGCCCAATGATTTTGGTCACTTAAGGTAAAAACACAGTCGACAGAATTACATTTCCGCAGAACTACCTATACCTCATAATGTACAATTTCATACAAAAAATAATTTGAAGTTCGGTTGCGCTGAAGTGCAGTGCCATTGAGTGTGTTATTTCATTAAACACTTGGTGCGTTCGACTGCGTATCTTTAGCGATCCGAATTTGTTTGTGTTGTTGTAATATCCCTTGTTAAAAAACAGCTGATGCAAAAACAACTGAAGGCGTGTTTTATTGAAAAATTAATAGCTAGCACAATAAAATTTCCCTTGCCAAACAACAACAAAAAAAGTGGATATAAAAGTTCAGATAAAGTTTCATTAAGTTTAAGTTTATATGGTGCCGAAATTGGGTTGAATATAAAAGTCCCAACTAACAAAATTGCTTCGCATTTCAGACATTAAAGTGTTATTTGTTTCTACAGCGCTCCATTAGCCCTGTGACAGAAAGTAAATAACTTATTGGAGCATTACTGAATCCTTAAATATTTTCTGGTGCAAATTATATCAGCTTGATAGAAGCGATGTACCTATGTTTCTTTAATCTCTCTATAATGCTCTTATGAAGTAACCAAGATCTTTCACTTCAATAGTCATCCCGTAAAATTGTTATACAATCTTTATGTTAGTTTTTATTTCGATATTGCTTGTATTAGTGAATATGGTGACGCCAAGCTTAAATCGGCCATTTTATAATTTATATTCAATTTAGCACCTGAGCACATATATTTCTTTTTGTTGACAATGTTTAAGGTTTGTATTAATTAATTAATAAATCTATTGTATCTCTAGTTATTTAATTAAAAATATGTGTTTGTTACAGCCATACTAATCTATTATTTTATATTTTTCTTGAAGAAAGATTTTTTTTTAATAAATGCTTTTTGTCTCATATGAAGATATTCTAGATAAAAAAAAGATTTCAATTTAATGCATTGAACTGTATATCAGAGATTGGTGGAGCAGTTAGCCAGTAAGATAATTGGTTCAGAGGGACACGGGTTCGATTCATGGTTCTAGCAACAAGTTTTTTTTATTTAATTTAATGTGAACTTCTTTAAGACCGTTATAATTAACTCTACAAAGGTACAATAGGAGTGAAAAAAGGTCGCCTTTTTCACTCTGTGGAGTTTTATGCAATGCTTATATGCATAAATTGAATGAAAACGAAGAGCATCTATGGAGCAATATAGAAGCGAAATTGTTAGTTGGGGTGAGTATAGCGTTTTATTGGTACTTGCATTGCTGCGCTAGCTATAAATACCAATAAAACGCACCGAGTCAGCATTTACATGACGCAATTTGTCCACAGACGAGAAGGGAGTATAAAGTGTAAAGGCTCCCCCAAACCAACGCGAATTCACAGCGTCCACGAATTTTTGTTCTTGTTTAGCGTTGTGTATTTATCCTATTTTTTTCTGTTGTGAATGATTCGCTGCGAATCGCTCCGCATTCTCGTTGGTTTGGGAGAGCCTTAAGAGGGACCAAATCGTCTGTTGCGTTCTCTTTCACACTTTTTTCAGTTTCTTCTGTGTGCTAACCAGCGTTGTCGGAAAAAATTTCTAAGGCCTGGCGCCCAGTAGGCAACTTTTAGGCCTGGCACCCACTAGGCAACTTTTAGTTGCTCGCCCCAGCAACTTTTTGTTGGTCCCGATTCAAGTACATTGGGTTATATGGGAATGCGCCCACTAGGCAACTAAGTTGCCGGCAACTTTAAGTTGCTTGAAGTTGCTCGCAGAACTTTTTTCCGGCAACTTTAAGTTAATAGAAAAAGGAAGCTCTTTTAAGTGAATCGGTAAAATCATGAAGTTAATATTACTGTTTAAAAAGTGGACCAAGGGATGCAAATTGTTACGAATAATGTGATACAAGTGAAATTACACAAAACTATTGCCAACAAAAATCAATTTGAAATCGCATTCCATAGCCAACGAAAATAATCAATTTTTAGATTGAAATCTGTATTTACCAAACTCCCCGACTCCACAGAACATACAGATGCCCAACATCCCAACCACAATCCAATCAACAAACAGCAGATTTTATTTTTGATTTGAGTTGAATATTGTTGCAAAAGGTAGAAGAAGTGGTGAGAGAGAAATGAAACGACATGACATAATTTGCCCAGCGAGAAAAAATCTGCTGTTTGTTGATTGGATTGTGGTTGCGATGTTGGGCATCTGTATGTCATGTGGAGTCGGGGTGTTACAGTTCGAATTCAAATTCCTTGAATGCTTTCAAACTACAGCCAACTTCATGTTATTTCATTTTTCGCCGAGTTTGAAGTAAAGAGAACCGCCATTATTCTTTTTCTTTCTTTTTCAAGTATCCGTCGCCGGAGGTAGGTGCTTCTGCTTGGTCTAAGATTTAAATAAAATTAACTATAGTTTTTTATTTTAATATTTTGCTAATAATAATTTTTTTAAAATCTTCTCATCTAGATTTGTCTTACAGTTTTTTTAAAAGCTAACTAATTTCAAAATGGTTGCAATCAAGAAACAAGTAAGTTTAATTTTACAAATTATCAAATCCACGTGTGAAAATTCTAACCTCATTATCGTTGCTTCTCAGAAAAAGGCTTTGGATTCCACCAACTCGCGTTTGGCCCTGGTTATGAAATCCGGCAAATACTGCTTGGGTTACAAACAAACTTTGAAAACACTTCGTCAAGGCAAAGCCAAATTGGTCCTTATTGCCAGCAACACTCCTGCTCTGAGGTGAGAATTGACTATTGAGAAGTAGTTTTCCATTTAGTTGAATAGTTGGAACCATATGGAGTCTCTTGACTAAGAAGTATGATTTCATAAATATTATTAATTATGGAAAACTATGGAGTAGTTTGAGAAGACGACCGATTCATGGTTCCAGCTATTTCTATGGTAAGGCTTGGTGATTTTTTGTACAATTTTAAAACACCATGTTATGATGATCTATTTCCTCTGAAGTGAATGAAGATATTCTAGAGACTCTTTCTGAAGTTATTTTTCAGAAAAAAAATCAATAAGCGTTATATTTTGGGTTTGTTTTGACAATTTCTTCCATTTACTTTTTAGGAAATCTGAGATTGAGTACTACGCCATGTTGGCAAAGACAGAAGTCCAGCACTACAGCGGAACCAATATTGAATTGGGTACAGCCTGTGGTAAATACTTCCGCGTGTGCACTCTTTCAATCACAGATCCAGGTGATTCAGATATCATCCGTTCAGACAACAACTAAAATGATGTCAGTTATCGTTTGTAATTAATTTTTATAAAAAGAACTAAATAAAAATAAAGAAAAACATGTAATGAAGATGTTTTTATCAACTTTCCCAAGCTTAGATTTCTCTTCCAGGTTGCAGAGTTAATAATCTGGGTCTGAGACTTTTGATCTAAGGTAGCGACTAATTATTAAATTATAAGCTCAATTCTTAGGCCAAGTTGATTGCGATGTGGTTCCTCGATTGAAATGCTTGATTTACTCACAATGCCAATTATTGATTACTTAACTAATGCGTGAGGGGTCATTAGGAAACACGGCCGGTATCATTCTATCCTCTATGATCCAGAAGCAGGCTGCTTCCAGTCATCTAGATCAAGGCCGCTGGCATCCGCAATGGCTTGGTTTTTAGTGTCGGTCTGTTTAGTCTGGTTTAGTGCTTTGTCGCTTCTTTGCTGGAGAATGGTACTGTCTTGGCTGGAGGTTTATTGTCTGTTTGCTCGATGTGCCAGATTATGAAATTTTACTGTGTGTGGATGGAATAAACAAATTTAAAAAGATGGGCGGAACTGTTAAAGTCCTCTGTACTCTAAAATAAAATGCACGACTGGATCGCACGTACGTTGCTCTTATGTTCAAGTTACTTGAAATTACTTTTAGAATGTGAAAGTAATTTATAGAAAAAATATTTGAAAAAAAAACCTTTAAATTATTCTTTTAACAGTTTAAAAATAAGTAAAATCACTGAGAGCGCAAAAATAAATGTGCCGTTTGGTAACTTGAAAACATATTAATAATAAAAAAAAAATTAGAATCATTGGAGCCGTTTCCTTAAAAACTAATTTTGTATACTTACAATTTTGGTAGTATTTGAGTATTAAAACACATTTTATTAACCTTAATTCAAAAATACTCATCAACCCGTTTTTGAAATTGAACTTTTAAAAATGCAAAAAAATTTTTTTTTTCAAAATCTTTATATGCAATATTATTGACATTTGAAAGGAGCTTTGCAATTATTTTGATTGAAATCGTGTGAAGTCTGGTTACAATGCGACGTGTAAACGTGACTTCGACGTGACGAGATCTCTTCGCAGTTGTTCTCTCTTAAAAACGAATTTAAAATAGG
Source organism: Dasysyrphus albostriatus (assembly GCA_946251815.1). Taxonomy (NCBI): domain Eukaryota; kingdom Metazoa; phylum Arthropoda; class Insecta; order Diptera; family Syrphidae; genus Dasysyrphus; species Dasysyrphus albostriatus. The sequence goes on along the minus strand of OX276336.1, from coordinate 34,927,374 downwards.
CTATAATGCATAGTAAAGCATTTCTCCTCGTATGTTTTCGAAAAAATGAAAAAAAAGATGCAACGCGACGACGTTAAATGCTTTACTATGTATTATTTCCTCATTTCAAAATTCTTTTTTAAGAGAGAACAACTGCAAGGGAATCTTATCATGTCGACGCTTCGTTTCCTCTTCGCATTCTGAATCTTTAGCTGTTCATGAGAACGTCGAAAATCAAGAAAGCCGTTATATGGCAGGTACAGTTCATAACGGTTTTTGGTAAATTTATTTTTACCAAAAAGTATACTATACCTACAGTAATCCATTTTTTTTTATCAATGTCGTTGAAGCCATTTTTGAGATAAATAAGCTTTTTCTTAACGGTTGTATGGCAAGTACCTACTGTTATTTTTGGAGCTAAATACAAATTTTTATTTCCCCTCTGGAGAGTTACAAAAAAACTTTAAGTTGAAAATTTAAAGAAAATCGCTTCAGTGGCAAGTTATAGGTCGAGGTACAGACGGACAGACAGAATTTTGCCACCCACTTCTTCGTGTTCTCTATCATCGTAATGCTATATTTGATTCTTATCTCGAATTTTTTTTTGGACGGATTCAAAACTTGCCCTTTAGCCGGTACCTATACATCGCAAGTAGAACAATTTATGAAGATATTCTCCCAGAAAATGTCGGAAATTTGTTTAAAATGGTAAATTCGGTGGAACTCGATCCAGATATTCGAACTAACAAATCAAATTTGTTGTAAAACCAGGCATTACTTGGCCTGCTTAATTGATCTTCTCTTGACAAAAACTAATTTAGGATATACATACATATATAAAATTATAACCATGGACAGATTGCTTTCAAATTTTAAGCAACGAGTTTTATACAGATTCAAAACAGCCAAGTTCTTAAAAAAAGAAATTTATTATCTAATTTGCACGTTTGCTTATATTCGTGTAGCCAATGCCAACACACGTCATTAAAACTTGTTGAGCTCCCGCCGGTTTCTCATCTTCATCTTCTTCCACTGGGTTTTCAAGCTTAAACGTAATGGCGAAAAAATCCCGTAAGTGTTGTAAAAAATGCACTGTGTATTGTGAAAGTGGTCCTGAAAAATAAACAAGGCATCATTAAAAACGCATTCTTAATCATTATCAACCCCACCATTAACATACCGGTCAAGAACTTAGAGACGTTCTTTTGTCCCAGCGCCATGAAGAGTGCAGCCATCCATTGGAAAGACGAGTCGACACAGCCTCCTCTAAAGATTTCATCGAGGAGTTTGTGTGCGGCTTCTTTTCCTAAATCTTCTGGAACGGATGGTTCGTTACCCTGAAAATATAAGACAACTATTAGTACTTGAAAGCTTGAATGAAACTGAAATTAGTTACCTCCTCTTTAATATTTGACACACACTCGGCTGAGAATATTACTCCCTCAGTTGTTTCCGCCACCAAGTTGATGCCATAGCCAGGACTGTTACCTGAAAGCTTGCCTTTATTCTGATCAGTGTAGATGTAAACGTCTGTTAGAAAGTTCAACATGACTCCTTTTGCCGATTCAACAGTCCGATTCGCCATAGCTGGCGACACTTTACAAGCATACACAGTTCCTCGAATACGTTTAACCATGCCTTGCTTGACACATTGTATGGCACGAAAGTTCTTTCGCACTGGACAGCGGAAAATCACTTCACCACCTCCCTCGGGCATGATTCCTCTCTTTGTTACTTTGAGTTCTAAGCCTTCGTCGACTATTAGAAAACGTTTTAGCAATGATAAAGCAGAAGTCTTTACATTATCTACCGATGGTGATTCTTTGCTATTTGTCACTCCACGTAATGTAGCATGGATCGAAGTTTTACAAAAAGGTCCAAGAGCAATGAGGACATCCAAATAATACCCGATTCCACGTTGAAGGCAACAATCGTGGTGAATTGTTCCACCGTGCAACAATCCTGGACTAAAAACTACCGAAGTCCCCGACGGATTCAACTCAATCTTTGTGCCATTTGTAATTTTGTCCATCAGGCGAATAAGACCCACTTCGAATTCCCTCAATCCGGGTATATTGTCATTGCTGCGGATATCAATAATTTTAACAGGTTTTCCACTTAAGATGGAAAGTATAAGACGTTGTTTTAGGAAATTACTTCCTTTGAAAACAAGAAGATTATTTTCTTGGGCGTAAACTGGCATTTTTCGTATTAATTTGTTAAACTTTTGGGAATTTTAGATTTTGCCTAGGAATAAAAACAAAAAAGCGTGCGTTTGTTGACAGTTTTTTTCGGTGTTTGCCAACTGTCAAGTAGATTTGAAGGGGAAGCAGTTGCAGAAATTTGCAGAATTTAGCCAGTTTATATTTCTGAGATCTCAGAGGACTCAGAGCGCTTAGAAATATAAACAGGATTCCTCTGAAAAATTCCTCACTTTTCGCCTTTAAAACTGATACTGACATTTTTTCGATTCACATGCCAACAATTTTTTGTCGCAGTAAATTACATAAGAAAAAAAGAAAAAGAGAGTTCTGACTTCTATGTGAGGAATACTGTTTATATTTTACTCTCGTGCTCTGTCAAAAAATTGAGGAAAAATACTGAGCGGTCAAGATATATACTGGCCAATTAATTTTTCTAATTTATAGGTTTGTTTGGTATCTTTTCCAAAAAAATTGTGTAAAACTTATCAATTTTTGAAAAGAGGGGAAAATTAGAAAAAGAACGTACAAATAGTTATTTTTGCATCACGTTTTTTAACAAGGGATTACAACTACACAAACAAATATGGATCGCTAAGTCGTTTTCAGAGTCTTATTCTGTTCCCGATTTCAAGAAGGAGTAGATTTGGAGCACACGCATACATATACAACTTTTCGTCGGCTTATTTGACAAAAGTGGTGTAAATGCTCTGAAAATCCAACCGAAAACGACTAAAAGAAAACAAAAAATCTCCACAGCAACTTTTATCTTCGTGTGAAATTGGGACTTAGATGATTCTTTGCGTCCGACTCTTCGAATTTTCATGAGTGCGAATCATCTTATTTCCCCTTCGCACCCATTGAGTTTTGAAAAGAGTCAGACGCAAGGAATCCACCGTTTAATAGGGGTCTTAGCAACACACAACCGAATGCGCTTATTGACTCCGAAATTTATCATGCAAAAATGTTCAGGAATTTGAACATATCTATTCTTATCATGCGTCATAACAAATATGAAAAAAGAAAAACATGTTTTCCGTTTTTTCCGTCGTCTGGAAAATTCTTCTTTTGTTGTTTGTGTTTGTAGTGCCATGTCCAGTCCAGTGTCCATAATACACAAATTATGTGCATTGGGGTGCATGTCTAACATTATTTTATACAGGCAGCACACTTCTCGAAAAGGAATCGATCTTCTTTATGCACTGACGAAGTTCAACATGCAACTAAATTCTGAACTCAGTACATTGCCAAGTGAACGGAGTACAATAGAAGAGACTATTGCTTTTCCACAATAGGCTCTGGTGTAGGGTTAATCGGGACTAGTATTTTTATCCAGTTGTACCTACATACATAAGTAGGTGTTTAAATAAATAAAAAATAAATATTTAGTTTTTAAACGTCACATCTTTATTAGATTATCAAAAATAAACTCAGTAAATAGTATTCTCTATAAAGCAAAATATTAATTCAAGAAAAAGGTTGCTCTGGGTTTGAGTTAGTCCTAAGCTCAAGCGTCTTCCAATTTTCTAAGTCGCAGATGCTCGGCCTTACGGAATACCTTCCGCTCCAAAGGTGGAGCGTTTTGGCACAAACGAAGAACTGGTGCAGTCGAAGCGTACATTTTTGGATCGTACGCTGGTACATCTGGGTCCTCGTCCCAGTTTTCACTCGTTTCCACTTCTGGCATCACATTGACTGGAGATGGCACCGAACGCGTAGGTGTTCCCACAGTGTACTTGAAGTTCTCAAACGATTTTCTATCTGGACAAACTTGAACATGCCACTGCAATAAAATTTGAAAAAATTTATTCGAGGAACATAGATGATTTTGCAAATACTTACATTCAACTCGGGTTCATTTAGGCGATGAGTTACATTAAACGGACATACAACCAACGGTATGTCCTTGTAGGCTTTCCTGCAACGGCTTAAGTGTACTTGGAAACGACAACGATCTATTATATGGCTGGGCATGTAAGGACATTGCAGCTTTTCATATTCAGTTCCTAATGCTTTTATCATTATGATTCTTTATTTTTTTGAAGAAAAATTTGGTGATTCTCTTTGCTTTTACTTTGGTTTAAATAAATAAATATCACAACAAAGGACTGCGCAACTTTTCTACTATACGTGTACCAGATCAGATAGATTTCTGATTTTCTGCTATTTATATAAAATAATGCACAAGAAAAAAGAAAGCAAAAGCTAAGGTTGATAAACGAAAAATGTCTGAAAAAAGTGATGCCAAGTATGAAAATTAAAGGTAAAAATAAAATCAGGTTAAGGCCCTAACTACATAGGCCAAAAAAGTGAAAAAGTACAAAAGTTAAAATTTTCACTCATTTTGAGATAGTGTTTCTCACTTGAAAACTTATAAAAATCATGTATAAAGCTTAAATTTGGGTTTAGGAAATAATTTGTATATTCTTTTTCACGAAACAACTGCTCTAGCCGGAAAAAATATTATTACTTTTGTAATTTTGCAAAAAGTGGCCAATGTAGTTAAGGCTAGTTATTTTTTAGTCTATTTCTATCTTCACTTAAAAAAAGTGGCGTGTTAAATGCAACAGCACTCCTTTTTTTCTGCACTTTTATCTCTTGCAGGTTTGCATATAACAATAATAGCCCTTCTTTTTAATGCATTTTTATCTTCGCAAAGAAAAAAAATATGTCAATATGTATCAACAAACTAGTATAACTCCCTATTGTTGTTGTAATTAACATTTTTTCTAAGCGAAGATAAAAATGCAGTGAAAAACAGGGCTTACAGTACGGAGTTATACGAGTTGGTTGTTGTAATTAGTTTTTATTGTTCTTATAATTTTTTAGTGCATTTTTATCTTCGCTTAAAAAAGTAGCACATTAAATACATAAATAAAATCATCGTGTAATAGAAGACTTACTTACTTATCCGGCTCCCGATCCAATATCCATGGAAGGTCTCTGCCTGAGATATAGCGGTCTTCCAGACTAAGCATTCTTGCACCTGAAACCGCCTGGTCCCTGTAGCAGAGGTTCGGTCTTCCTGGTCGTCTCAAACCTGGGGGTTGGGATTCGAAGATTTTTTTGGCTGGAGCGTTGTTGTCCATTCACTCTATGTGGGCCAGCCAGTGTAGTTGACGTGTTTGGCTTTATGGACTACATCCACATCTTGGTACAGCTCGTATAATTCACGGTTAAATCTTCTCCTCCATTCGCCCTTCTCGCATATTGCACCAAATATCCACCGAAGAATTTTTGTCTCGGAAGTGCACAGTAGTTATTCCCCTTTTTTACTTATCGTCCAGCACCCGGCGGCACCGTTGAGTAGAACTGGTAAAACTAGCGTTTTGTACAGCGTGCACTTTGTCTTTCGGGAAAGAAGTTTTGAACCCATTTGTTTGGCCAATCCGAAGTAGCAGCGGTTCGCTAGGGTAATTCTTCGTCGGATTTTCACAATAGCCCTTCTACACTAGCCCACTGAGTATTAATACATGTCCAAAAAGTGGGAAAAAAATGTGTATAGTGTGGAAACAAAATATGACAGGCATTAATACAAGATGTGACAGCCCATCTTACATAGCTTGACAGCTCTCCATACATGATTTGACATGTATAAATACTTTACAATTTTTTGGTTGGTTCGTATTTTAAAATACATTTTATCTGTGTGTCAACACAAGTTTGGCATGTATTAAAACAAACCAGTGTGAAAGCAAAATTTGAAAGTCATATTTCCCGCAAGTTTGATAGCCGCAAGAAATTCTTTGCCACTTTCAATTTCAACAGTGACGTTTTGTCCTAGGCGATGGGTGACAGATTAAGCTTTGTTTGTTGATAGCATATACTTTGTTTTTTCCTCATTCACTTCAAGACCAACGCGTTTCAATTGTTCATCTGTGAATGCTTCTAGTACAGCTCGCTTGGACGATGATGTCGATGTCGTCCGCAAAGAACTGTTCGCTAAGAAAGAAGTAGTAGTAACAAACTTATACAAGCCGTTTTTTTCGGGGCATTTTTGTCTTCGCTTACAAAAAAGTAGCATAAAAGCCCTGTTTTTTAGTTCATTTTTATCTTTGTTAAGAAAAAAGTAGCATCTTAATTACAACTACAAACTGGTATAATTCCTTATTGTGGTTGTATTTAAAATGCTACATTTTCTTAGGTGAAGATAAAAAAGCACACAGCTTTTTTGATATTAGCTCTTTTTTGGTGCATTTTAACTATCCCTTAAAAAAAAGAAACATGTTAAATACTACAAATGTACGGAATTATATAAAATTGCTGTTATATTTGGGGCCAGTTCTACAAATTTTTAATCCGTGGTACAGCAATTTTAACTCACAGACTTCAGGCTATAATACCAAATTGTTGTTGTTTTTAACATGATACTTTTTTTTAAGCGGATATAAAAAGGCACTCCAAAATAATAAATAAATAATTATAAAAACGAAAAAATGCACTTAAGAATGAGGCTATACTAAAAAATTTAAATGCTCCTGTGACTTCCCGACTATAAAACGGAAGCCTTGTTTTTAGTAAGGGTATTCATGTAACTTCGTAAAACCCTAGATAAGTTTACAAATTGGATAAGTTTATCTTTTGGTTAATGAACTGTCAAATTTTATATGGGAAATGATTTACACAGTTTGAATAAACTTATCAAATGATAATTATCCACACTGTTTAAACTTATCCAAACGTCATTGAGTCATTGAGAAATAAATAACTTAGCAGTTAATCAAATGCATAAAAAATGTCGTTCATGCAAACTTTGCGTGAACTTATCATTTTACGCAATTTGTAAACTTACTACGTAGCATGAATACCCTTAGTGCCCTTTGTGTATTTGTATCTTTAATTGAAAAAAAGTAGGAGATAAAAACGCACTTAAAACACTAACTAACGGAAAGAAGCTTTTCCGTATCATCAAACAGCGAAAGAACGTTTTTTTTATTTTCTAACGGGAACAGCACACCGAAAACCAATAGAGAAGTATATTTTGGTTTCTATACAAATATTAAACTTCCTTACCTTCTCCAGCACATGAAGGCTACAGCCTGAATAGCGCTATTTAAAAACAAAATTAAATAAATAAGGTAAATACAACATTCCTTACCAAGTTTCAAAAATCCCAAGGTCTATTTTCTTAAATTTTAAATGGTGTAGCAATTCGAGTTCTTCATCCTGATCTGAGATAAGGTAATTACAACAGTTTTAGCCCTGTTTTTAGTGCATTTTTATCTTCGCTTAGAAAAAAGTAGCATCTTAATTACAACAGCAAACTGGTATAATTCCTTATTATTTTTAACATGCTACTTTTTTCTAAGCGAAGATAAAAATGCACTTAAAAACAGGGCTATTAGTAGTAAAGATCTGCATCGCTCGAAATGTGCTCTACTAGCTGATTCTGTTCATCCCCTAAACTTTGGACGTACTACCGAGTACGGAGATATCCCACATCTGAACAAATTGCATGAAACTTCAAATTGCAATGAAATTTGCATTCGTGATTGAATTTGAAATAAATATGAAATATTGAATATTTATGTCCATAAATATACTAAGAAGCAGTTACAGAGACGTGCTTTACTAATTTTAAATCACCGAAGTTCAACGATGGTTCAGCTTGTAGTTGGCTATCATAACATAGTTGAACAAACTAACGTTGAACATTATTTCACTCTCCGAAATCGGCGATTTAAAATTGCTGGACTACGAATTAAAATGTGAACCACGTTTTACGGTCTCTTGTTTAGGACGGTAGTATAGTTAAAATTCCAATATTCACTAGAAACATTGCATCCTTCATTTAGCTGGATACAAAAATTGTCATACATAATTTGTACATTTTATGCAGTTGAAGTTGAAATAAGGGATGATAAACGTTGAGAAATTTATTATTATAAAGCATTTAGCTAATGCCACAAATTCATCTTAAGAACTACCTACTTTTATTACTAGTAACGTCCTCTTCTTGCTCTGTTGGACATTCCTAAGAATCCATGCCTTTCATTATGAGTTTTAGAATAGGGGTCATCATCCAAGGGATATTCATCACAGCGTCTTTTCTTTGAATAATCTTCTCCTTGCCTTCTCTCGCGATAATCATCTTTTGGTCTCCTGTTTGAACCTTCACATTCTTCTTGCCTTTTCTCTACATAATCAACTTTCGGTCTCCTGTATATACCTTCATTTTCTTCTCGCCTTCTTTCTGGATAATCCTCTTTTGGTCTCTGGTTTAAATCTTCATCTTCTCCTTGTTTTCTCTCCTGGTACTCATCTATTGATCTCCTATTCTCTGTGAAGTCATCTTTTGGCCTCGTGTATGAACCTTCATTTTCTTCTCGCTTAATTTCTGGATAATAATCTTTTGGTGTCCTATTTGAACCTTCTTCTTCATCGTTATATTCTTTTTTAATAATTTTTTTTTGATAATTTTCACTGTGCCCTCTTTTCTTGGAAAATTCCTTTAAAGAGTCTTGATAGCTATCTCTGCGTTGTGAATCGCTTCTAGAGCTCGAAGATGGCCCGAGATCTTCAAACCATTTACTTTCTTTAATTTCCTCTTTCTTTTTACAATCCAAGTCTTTATAAGTTTTTTGTGCTTCTTCGTCGGACGAGTCCTCATCGCCCAAACGTTTTCGTTCACTTTTCCGGAATTCCTTTCGAACCGATGGCAGATTTCCGATATGTGTCCGAATAACATTCGCCTGACTGACATATTTTTTTGGATCATAGTCAGTAGCTTCGGTGTCGTCCCAGTTCTCGTCACAATCGATTTCTACTTGCTGGCGGTCTTCTTCATCGATTTTCACTGGGAGCGTGTTGTATTTGTATTGATGTATAATTGCTTTATCTTTACAGTTAGTTACGTGGTGCTAGCAAAATAATTGTTTCAATAGTATTTCTAAAAGTATATTGAGAAATTTTATATGAAATTACCGTAAATTCGGGCTCGGGAATCAAATGACTGGCGTTGAAAGGGCACTTGATGAGTTCAGCGTCCGGATAACTGAGGCGGCACTTGATGAGATGCGGTATGAGGCGTTTCCGAGTCATTTGGTGATATTTGTTGTAGGGACATTCAACCATATCATCGTCTTTAGCAGTTGAAAACATGTTCTTAGATATAAAAACGATGCAATAAACTTGGAATTGTGTTATTCCTTGAAATTAAAACCTTGAAAGTTTAAATTCGGAAATTTATTTCTGAACTACAATAGAAGGTAGAAAAATGACATTTAAATTTTGACATATTAATTTAGCTCTGTTTGATTGTACTATTGGATTTATGTTTAAGCTAGAACTATAATGCTTGGAAGGGGCACTTAATTGGTCGGAAGAAATCAAGGACGGTGTTCACATTGGACTTAAAAACTGGATTTGTTTGACGTTTCAGTACTTACATCTTCTTTTACTGAAGTAGTTTGAGAAAGATGTGAATACTAAAACGTCAAAAAATCCAGTTTTTCAGTCCAATGTGAACACCGTAAAGCGAATATACGGATAGCATATGGCGCGGCTATAATTGCGGAGTAAAGCGTTTTGTCAAGTTTCGTTCAACTTTCCTTACTGAAGTGAGGTGCGCTCCGGAGCCCACCTCACTTAAGTAAAACTGACATTTGGTGAAAAGTGAAATAGGAATGCCAAAAAGAGATAGATGATAAGTACTGTATGGGTGTGTACCCCTTTTTACGATACGGAAAGCTAATTTTCCCGAGGGCACCTCACTTGAGTAAAACTGACGTGGGATGAAATATGAATGCCAAAAAGAAATAGATGATATTTACAGTATGGGTGCGTTCGCCTTTTGACGATGCGGAAAGCTACTTTTCGTTAGTTTTGACATTAGCTTCAGTGCCCTTCCGACAATTATAGTTTTACTTTGAAGCTAGAACTATAATGCTCGGAGGGCCACTTCAGGGGTCGGAAAAAAACAAGTGAATACATGGAAAGCATTTGGTTTGGCTATAATTACGGAGTGGAGCGTTCGGTTCTACTTTCCTTACGGAAGTTGGGTGCGCTCCGGAGTGCACTTCACTTAAGTAAAACTGATTTGGTAAAATAGGAATGGCAAAAAGTGATAGATGATACCCATTCTGTGGTGTGTACTAGGGGAGTTTCACACTTTTCACATTCAATTTTTTTCTCTCGCCCGATAACAGTTATTCCTAATTTTTTTATTTGATTCTGATTGATTAATTGTTTCTTTAAGAAACCGCATTATTTTTTAATTATAATTAATTTCTTAACCCTTTTACTTTATATTTTTTTCTCATTAAATACAGTATTTTTTTATATTTTGCTATATAATTTTTTGTTGAACAATATATATTTTTTTTAAAATACATTACAAAATTAATACAAACAAATTAAAAGTAATTTATTTCAATTTTAGCTTAATTAATTTTGTGAAGTTTTACCCTTTATGACACTTTATTCATATTAAACATACGTTTTATTATCAAATAATGCATACAAATTTAAGAAAAACCAAGAAACTACCACTTAATTAATAAATAACAGCACGATTGATTTAAAATAACCTCAAACATCAAAAACATTAATTTTTAATAGTTTCTTTTGATCCACCAGAGATGGCGTTGATTATGATTTGTCGAACTTCTCTTTAATTATATTTTTAAAAATTTCAAATTGATAGATAAGATTTTAAAACGAAAATATTAAAATATATTTAATACAAAGAAAAGTATAAAAAAGGGTAAAAATTATAATTATTTAATAAAGTCAAAAGTTTAAATGAATTATTTTTGATTTTTAAATTATATTTTAAATGCATTTTAAAAGAAAGTATTGTTTAACAAAAGCCATTACAAAAACATGAAAATGACTGTTTTTAATTTAAAAAGTAAAAAATGTTAGAAACTTAAAAAAAATTAGTAAGCATCAAATATTGAAATAAATATTTTTATGTTTTTTCTATTAATTTTTGAATGTGTTTCCTAAAAGAAGACACAAGACAAAAATCCCTAAAAAATTAAGAAAAAAAAAATGTTATATAAAAGTAAATAATATTAAAATGTTTAATAGTTTCAAAAATCGAAATAAATTGTTTATAATTTCTTTTAATAAATTATTACTTAATAACAATCAAGATCGACAAGGAAAAAAATAAATAAAAAAGCTTAAATATTAAATAAATTAATTACTTTGAAAATCGAAATAAATTATAATTTTTATTAAAATACAAATTTAAATGCAGCCATCTATTTCAGATTTGTGCGTAAATGAATTTTCATTCATAAAAAATAGGGCAATTCGCGTTGTTACAGAAAGTAACTGATTGGCGTAGTGCTGGGAGATCAGCAAAAAATCCTTTTTTTCTAATTTAATACAAAATAAATTAACAGCTCTAAGATTTGTATTTAAAAGAATAAAATAAAATAAAATAAATTTTCCGTTTGAAGGGAGAAATAGCTTCATATCAAGGACTGTGTTTTGAATTCCAGAGATAAATTTTAAGGAGCTGATAATTTGAAACAGTTTTATTCTATTTGAAAACATTCACTATCGATTAGAAAAAGAAGAGCACAAACTTGACTCTCCCAAGCAAAAATTAAATCGGAGCAAAACATTCGAAACGATAAAAAGACATATAAATGTACAAAATGCAAAAAAAAAAAACATTCTTCAGTGAATTTTTTGCGTGAGTTGGGAAGAGGCTGGGTCTATTTTTTTTAAAACAAACAAAAAATTATAACTTTTTAAAACTAAACGTGGTACAAATTTTGATCCGTGGTTCAGATATTTTAACTCAATGATTTCGGTGGACTAGTTTACTAAGAAACAATTATGGTTCAGTATGTTAAATAAGTCAATTACATGCTTGAACCACCGTTAATTAATCTCTGATTACTCGCTGAAATTGGCTTATGATGCTTTATTTAAAATGATAATAAAAGAAGTGATTTCTGGTTTTACCACAAAAGTGAAAAAGTCGGCTGGAAAAAATCTCTCAAAAATCCCCAACTCAAATGTCAAAAATTTTTAGTGTTTTTCCGATAGGAATGAGTTTGGCGCTCGTGTCACCACGATGTTAGTAGAACCCTTGGATTTTGGCTGCTAGCAGTCCATAGAGACGGAAAGCCAACGACCTAAAAAGTCAAGCCATTTAAATTCTTTTGTAACTAACATCAAAAATATTCTTTGAGGGGTTGAACCAATAACCGTTTGTCTGCCTACCATAACACGTGTCGAACTGGTGTAAAATTAAAATTAAAATTTTCACATCGATTTATTCCAAAACCTATTAGTCAAAGCGAAAACAAATATTTAGCTTGCAGTTTTGAACAATTGTTGTCTTAGGTCAAACTCTCTACAGTTAATCCCTTATGCTACGACTACACAGCATGTAAAATGCCACATATGCATGTGCAGTGACGTAATTTTTACGTCACATATACGTCCCAATTGCCGCAATGTAATCGGTATGTTTGTGACAGCCTCATGCACATGTGAACTGAACATGTGTCTTCTGCCGCTTGTTCCAGACATGTGATATCTACATAAGCTTCAGTTTTTAATCACTTCAGTGCCGCATGTATTATTTGCGGTATTTAACATTCCGTGTATTCTTAGCTTAAAGGAGATAGAGAGCAATAAAGTTTCCAAAATACTCAGGTAAACACATAATCCTGAGTGGTTCTTGTTCACACATAGATTTACGGTCTTCAGAAATAAAAACTTAAGCCTTACACTCCGGTTAAATCGGATAGTTCCTTATTTTTAGAGTCTCTTTAGTAAATACAGACCTAATAGATCTAATCGACTCAACTGGAATTTAAGACAGTGGTTTTTTTTTATAAATTGATTATAACCCTTTCCGGGGCCAAAGTTTCAGCTTTTTAGGAAGTAAGATATCCATGTAATCCTGCTTTAAGTATGAAATAAGCACATAATTTCAGGTATAGGTGAGGTCATTCTATTGGCTCTATCTCTGTTCTCTGGTGGTTTTTGGGTTTTGCCTTCATAGTGATAAATGATATATGTCTAGGTACCTAGTCAAAATAACCTTTCATTTGGTATGCATTTTTTTTCTGTTGGTCTTACGCCCAGGCTCCATACAAGTTTTCGAAATCCAATCGAAAACGACACGAAACATATGAAAGAAGCAGACGATTTGTGCCAAGAAAATTGGCATTTTATTTTTTTCGATATTAAAAATTTGGCTGCAAAGAAATTTGTTTTCCTTTGTTGTTATTCTGCAAACTAACTTTAACCAACTCTACTCTATATTGAACTCTTTTTCCACTCTACCATAGTGTACCTACTTAACAGGTGTTTCAATAGACCAAAACAAATTATTTCTGCAAATTTGTATTTCACGAACTAATTAAATAATTAATTTTTGCAAACAATTTTTTTCTCTTTGCTAATGTGTGTTTGTTGAAATGAAGATAAATTTCTAAGTACAAAGTGAAAAGTTATTGTTAAAACAGGACCCTGGTTGATTAAATATTAACAAAAATCTACCTTATTTAATATAAATGTACTAAGCATATTCATATGACGTTAAAAAAAAACAAATGTAATGTTAACATTGCGTTTCCGTTTGTCAACCAATATCCAATTCAAGTCATCATTTTCCCATCAAATAATATACCATATCAGCACACCGACAATGAACTTGAAATATTATCCACTGGGGACAAATGCATTGCTTTGATTTGATGAATGAATTATTTTCAGCTGAAGAAGCTTAATTGCATTTTGTATTCAATTTTTTTTTGTTGTGTTTTTTTTGTTTTCTTCCAATGCAAGTCAAGGCATTGGGACATTGTTATTGGATTTGGTTAGTTAGTTTGAGTATAAATTGATTACTGAAAGTTCAAGTTTATTAGTTCACTTTTCACGTTCTTGGAGATCCTACTCGTGGCTAAATAATATCAAAATAATTAACGATGGTTCTTATCAAGGTTGCTTTGTCAATCTTTGTGTTGGCCAATATTGGCAATCTATGTTCCGGCAGAGAGACCGTGGACAATAACATTGCAATGGAATCCCAACCAGTGCCTGAGATGAATCAACAATCAGCCAACTCCGAATCTACTTGGACTCAGGAAACCAGCCAAGGTTCTCCAAGTGTGGAAAATGTCTCGTTTGAAAGTTTGTTAAGTATGCCAATAGAGCAAGCATCGTTTTTATTGAAAACTGTTGGTAAGTTAAACTATATCAAGACTTTTTTAACAAATAAAGTATGAAATAATTCTATTCCAGCCCAACAAAGCTACCTTCGTCCAAGCCCAGATACCCTGTTCCCTCCAAACAAGGATCTAGTTAGAATGTACCTGATAACCCCCAATGGCAATGTCTCTGTTCCACTTGAGGACCCAGCATCTGTTTTGATAAACTATCCTCAATTAAGCACTGGAGAGGTGACTATTTTCATTACTGGAATGCCAGCGAACACTGAAGATCCAAGTGATGCCTTATTCGAATTAATCGAAGCCTACAGAGCTCGTTATCATGTTACTGTGAATGACAATCAGCTTCAGTATACCAATTCATGGGATGTTCCAACCACTGGAAGCCTCATTGTAAGTTATTTGATATCCTCTATATACTCAACGAACTTAATTCAAATTGAACTTTTGTCTAACTAGGTTATAGATTTGGGTAATTTATTGGTTAACTTCCAAAACTGGGCTACATTGGATATTGAAGATGCCGGAAGGATAGTTGGACAGGCAATTGTCAACATGACCGAATTCGTGCCATACTACAATATTCATCTCATTGGTCACAGTGTGGGAGCTCATGTTGCTGGTGCTGCAGCAAGATATTTTGCCCAAGAACGAAACGTTCAACTTCGTCGTGTAACTGGTTTGGATCCCTCGCAGATCTTCACTGGAGAACAGCACATGGAGTCGAAGCTTAATCGAGGTGTTGCTGATTTCGTTGATGTTATTCACACAACTTCATACGGTGCTGGATCAGATAGCAATGGTGATGTTGATTTCTATCCCAGTGGACCCGGATCAATTCCTCCAGGCTCATCAAATATTGTCGATGCTATATTGATGGCTGTTAGATACTATGCTGAGACCGTGATGCCAGGCGGTGAAAGAAGCTTCATGGCTGTGGGATGTAATTCATTGAAAAACTACAACAAACATCGCTGTCATGGTATTAGGATTCCAATGGGTTATAGCACACCTTACGATGTTAAAGGTGATTTCGTCATGAAAGTTAAATCTAAGTCACCATACGGCAAGAATGCCAAGGTTTCGATGAAAAACTATAGAATGCGTGGATCATCTTACTGAGGAAGCAATTGATCTTCTTTCATCAGAAGTGGTGGAATTTTAAAAAGAGGATTATTTTATATGTAGTCTTGAATTTATTTTTTTAATAAATCAACAAAGTGTTTATTGCAAATTTTTGTTTTCTTTTTGTATGTTTTACTTCACCATATATAGGTTGGTAGTGTGGGTTTTTTCTAATTCTTTTCCTATACAGTCAATGGAATTCAAATGTGATCTTGAGTTGCATAAAGATATATAAACTTCTAAAATTATTATATAGGTCAACAAAATTTGGATTTTTCAAATAACTCTCAAATGGTTATTGAAACTTGTAGACAACTAAGGCAATAATAAATAATAATTGATAGATCCTTGAAATTTGAAGTTGAAAAGCATAACCAATTCACAATTCTCAGTTTCAGGAAATGAACTAAACTAAGGAGGTTAATTCCAAAATCAGAAATTGGAAAATAGTACGATAGGCGTGCATTGGGGTGGTTACTAAAAAGCGTCATTGTTTAATTTAAGTTGGTGTGTTCCCTTAATTTCTTCAAAAGAAATAGAAAAAATCCTGTAAAATTTTAGACGAAAACAATTTTATATGTGATATGTTTAATAAACATTGAAGTTTCATAACTTTAATAAAAATTGATAGAAAAATTTAAATTTTGCTTCAAATGTTGTCACTTATATAATTAAAAAAAACTAATTGAAACAAATTTAAGTGCAGTTATTCCCTAAAATATAGATATAATAAAAATTCGACTTTTTTTTTTAATTTTCCTGCATAGGGCGAAAATTTAGGAAATATTCGGTATCGGTTATGAGTTTTGTACCAAATCTTAAACAAAGTCATAAAAACTACATTTGTACCAAAATTGAAATTTTTCAATCAAATATTAACGTACTGTACCAGTATTGGAGGAAAATCAGCTGGAACTGATTCAGAAAACAAAAATAATATAACTAAGCGCGGGTATAATGTTACCAAAAAATATTATTAATTTAAAGATGGTTGATTATTTGTAACCTAATATGTCCTATTTTAATCACACACGAAGAAAATAATTCTTTATATTGATAGTTTTGTATAGGATATACAATTGTCTGTATGCAATTATATATATTTCTGGCGAAATACTGCTACCCTATTTTTTACGGATTTCTTAATGGTGCACAATCATCATGCAACTCGAAAAGTACCAATAAAATGTAAAATAATTTTTAAACTAGTTTTTTTGTGATAAATCAAGATACATCAATAAATCCAAGAAAAACATTTTGTCCAATTTCATTAAAATTGCTGAACTGATGCGACGCGACAAAATATTTTTGTTCTAAATGCAACTATACTTAACTATTGTTCGTAATAATTTGTTCGTGTTATTAATAACCCATATGATTCACCTCGTGAACATTAAATGATGCGGGACAGTGCTAAATACTTTTCTCGTTTTTCCTGTTCTGTCTCTTAGGTCTTCCCCAATATCTTAAATAAAAATCTTGAAAACAAAAATCTAGAAATCATACACCCTCTGATAGACCTTGAAAATTTTTTAAACTCAATTTATCAAAAAACGAATCAACTATTCTTTTAAATTTTTTTATTTGGTTGTGTTTCGCCATGGACTGCATAATTCTCAATGATCAAAGCTTTTATCAGTTGAGTGTTTAAATAGCGAATTAAAAATTTATTATCTATCAATTGATAATTGACAATCGTAATTGTCAATGAATTACGAAAAATCTAGAAAAAAAATGTGTTTGAAAATTGATAGGTATTTTTAAAAGAACCACGAGACACTATACAAACAATAATTATTGAATATTTGTCTATGTTTTAATTTCGTACTTTCATTTATTATAATGCTTTTGCCTATATTTCTTAATCTTTTCATTTGATTTTAGTTTTTTTTTAATATTTCCCGAAAAGATTCGTGACTTCAGGGCAGTAAAATTAAATATTTATCTACACTCACCTCACTCACTCCTTCATGAGCATAGACATGTCAAAAATTAACCACTGGCTAAAACTCTAACGAGCTCCTGAGCAGATACAATTTTAGCGTCCATATTCACTCAATAATGTCAAAATTAAGCCATGGGATCAAATTTAACTATACTTTTAGAGAAATTGGCATACAGTTATGATTTTAAGCCTTGAAAACAACTTGAAATTTTAGAATTACATTAATACCAACCTAACTTTTTGTTTTAAATAAGTTAATTTATTTTACTAGCTATATTTGGTAAGGTTTTAGTTTTGTTGAGGCTGTTACTCGGTGATGGGTGTAAGAGTGGGGTGTTGCTGACTGCGGTGGAGCAAAAGTACCTTTAGCGGCCTGATTCCCGGGTTCAAAGTATGTTAATTCTCGTATTGCTCAATTTTAGTCATGTTCAGTTGCTATGCAGACACCTATGTCAACAGTTTTCTTGGGTAGCAGTACTCTTGCACTCATAACAGAGTGTCCTAAATGTAACAGTGTCAAAAGCTGAAGATACCCGACATACTGTGACAATGTCGCACTTTGGCATTCGAGATTTTTATTTTTTATTTCCAGATTTTTTGTTTTCGGAGTTTTTTCACACTGCTGGCAAATCACTGATATGGTTCACAAATCGCAATGATAAATAGCCACCCGCCGCCGGTGAGAGTGAAAACTTGTATCTGGGTGATTTTTCTAGCATGTCTATATAGTTCGACCCAGGCCCACAGATTTGAGCCCAAAGTCTTGTCAATGTTCATATTGAAAAACCCAACAGTTAAAAGTAATGGATCAGACTTATTAATAATCGAAGCCTTAAAGTTCAAATGAAATTCCGGCCTCGGGGGAAGGGGGGGCTTGGGCGGGGTAAGTTGCAAAGACATACATATATTTTATTATATTACTAAAATAATTTATTGTAGAAACTTAAGTACCTATAGGTATATTAAATGAAACAATATATAACTGTCTATAGGATTATTTAAAATAATTTAACAAGGTTATATCCATGAATCTTGGTACTTTCAACATTTATGTATGAACTCTTCGTAATTAACATAAATATTCCTATATACTACATATATGTTGGGCTCAGACAGGAAAAAAGTCTATTGTAGGGGAGATATATTTGTCCTGTATAGTTGATAGAGGCAGTTTTCTTAAAAGTTTACTCAAAATAGACGACTCAAATAGCAACGACAACGTACAATAACACACTAAAGCTTATTTAAGCAAAAATCCATTATCTTCATAAAGTTTATTAAATAAAATGTATGTTGTAAATATCGATACCCTCCCGTAGGAATGTATTAAGCGACATTTCAAAAATCTTAGAGGCATTGAAATAAACATCTGGATTAGTTTTTATGTGGGCATCTAAGGAAATAAAAAAAATTGGAAAGTAAATTTCAACTCAAAGCCCCTTTAAAAATTTGTTTATTACTACAAAATACACACATAAATAATTAAAATTTTTAAAATGTCGCTTAATACATTCTTACGGGAAGGTAAAGATATATAATAATTTGTTTTATTTGCATCCCAAAATAAATTGACCAAAAAAGCCTACTACTATAAATCATACAAAAATTAGAAAAAAGAATTGGTCACATAAAAAAAAATTAAAAACAAATTACATTTATTGTAAATAGTTTTAAAAAAATAGAAGGGTTTAGTTTCAAAATCAAAGAGCATATGAAAATAGATTTGAGTAAAATAATTGATGAGTACGCTTCTGTAAAGCCCAGAATTTTTTTTGTTAAAAAGTCATTTAATTTTTCATTTGTTAAAATATAATTAACCAATGTTTAAGATGCAATTGAAAATAGGGTCCTAAATTTAGTTTTTCGCTACCATCTCAAGCTACGGCCCTGGTTATTGTCCCCAGTTCACGCACAGGAAAATTAAAATAAAAGAATTTACAGATATTTTTTAAGTGAATTGTGATTTCAAGTAACTACAGCATCAATTGATTTATTTTATTATTTTTCAAATAATTTTCTTAAAACATTGATGTGTAGGAAGCATTATTAATATAGTAGTAAGCTTTATTAATATTAAGAACATGATTAAGTGTAAAGGAAAAACATTGCATTTTTTAAAATCATGTGTCTTAATACCATTTTGTTCGGTTAAGCTAGCATTATTACCATTCGTTACCGCCTATGTCCTTCGTGATTTAAAAATCAATATCCTTAGGTTCCGAGCTTCTTATCTATTACATTTTTTTTTTAAATAAGACAGTAAGACACTGATAATAATTTGTGTATTTTCTTTTATAATTTATTTAAATTTTTCATTTTAATACAAAAATGATGCACAGAAACAATTTACATGTAAATTAAATTACATTCTTTTAATATTTTTCGCATTTACTTATATTATTTTTAAAAAGACACTACAATACATTTAACTTATAATAAATTTAAATAATAACGGCAATGAGAAAAATTTATGTTTTTCCTTATTTTTTTTATTTTTAAATTACATTCAATTTTTTTTTACAAATCGGAAAGAAAATATTTCCAAGCATAAAATCGCATACAAATATTTTTTATATCAGTCAACTAATTACAACAATAATTTCGAGTGGTGCTTTTGGTAAATGATGATGTGTCTCATCCTATCTCAACTCAACTCCAAAAGTTACAATCTCAAATTCTTAATTCATCAATTTCAATTAAAATTTTAATCTACTCGTTGCAACCGAGGCCTGCAGACCAATTACACATTCCACCGACTGGGTCATAACTTAAACCTTTAGGACAGGTATACTCCCAACCAACAACGCCTCCGGTCTCGAATTTTGCACAGGATATGAATTTCCTACATGATAACGGATGAGGGAAGTTACCTTGGTCCAAACATTCGATAATTCCTTTGCCATGGAGGACAACTTTAACCTGCAAGCAGAAGGGAACAACACTACTGGTTAAATAACTTCCCCTAGTAAATGTAAAGAGGTAAGCTTACCTGCGAGGCCGTAGGCTTATCTATTACTCTTTCATCACCATCATCGTAATAGTCATAATCACTGGAAGGCTTGTAGGTTTGTCCTGATGGTGTTTCAATGATTTTATTGAAGGGTGCAGGAGTCTTCTGTGGCCGTCTCCGGCTGATGAAAATCTCCACATTTTCCGGAATGGGAGTGGTCTTTTGTGGCCTACGTAATGATGGTCTTCCTAATATCGGAAAAAATAATTTTAAACATCAGAAATACAAAAAAAAAATCATTGAATAGTGTCAATTGAAGCTTACTCGTTGATGCTGATGCATAACCTAATCGCCTTGTAATTGGTTCTTCGTAGGTTGTGTAAACTGGAGTTGTACTCCGGAAAATACTCGTCGATATCGATACCTTGCCGGAGTGTTCATGCTCATCGATATTATCGCCAATTTGGTTGTGGAAAAACTTGGACTCTTGAATACTTGATTTGGCAATTTGGTCAAGATCATCTGGAATTGATGTGTCCAAGAAAAGTGGAGATGTGTTAAATTCTATTGGGCCTGGAGGAATCGTTGTCACATCAGAGGCTGCAGTAGTGGTTGATGGAGGGAATCGCCTTTTAAAAAGTGGATTTTGAGTTTTCGCAACGTCTGTCGCTGCTAAAAAGAAATATTATTTGAGGTTACTCTAAAGAAGATTCCATATGAAGTTTTGTAATGCTACCACCAAAATGATATCTGAGATCTGAGATATTATTTGATATTAAGAATTGATGAAGCAAGATTTCATGAAAATTTCAACGAGATCTCAATGAAATCTTAATTAAATCCCTTTCCATAAATTTGAGATCTTACAATTTTTCAGCTAAAATCTCAGATTTCGGTTTGGTGGAAACATAGTATAATAGTTTTCCAAGGAAATAAAATGTTCATTGTTAATTTTTTTTTATGAAACAGATAAATTAAAGTAGGATCTTCAATAAATATGAATAAGAAATATGTTGCAAATGACTGTAGTCCAGTGTTTTAGAAGCAGAAAAGCAATTTTAGTATTACCAGCTTGCTTTCACGCTTACTTTTCTTATATTTAAGTTTAATCCCTATTCAACTTATCAATGCACGACAACATCTTTTAATTTTAGGCATAGTAGTGAAGTTTTTCCCACCTTCTTTTACGCCCACTTTTCTTTAACATATTCTAATTTTCTCCGTATTTAACTTTCCCAGAAAGCTGAAACTTTGTAATTAAGCTCTTTTTAGCCTTGGTAACAACAGCATAATCTTTCCTTCCCAAAAGTGGGCGTGTAAATGGGTGTAAGAAGCTACAAAGAGAGAGAGAGAGTTTAGTAAGGGCTATTTAAATGAGCTAAGTTACAAAAGGGACCGCAACCGATGGAAGACAGCAATATCTCAGACAGAGACCCTCCATGGATTGGGAGCCGGATAAGTAAGTAAGTAAGTTACAAAATACAAAAAAAACTTTGTGGGGACGTTCAATAAAGTTGAAACCAAAATATAAGGAAAGTGGGCATGGAAGTAGACAGATGTTTCACTGAACTTACTTCTTAAAGCTTTTACCCACCATTAAGATCAAACTATACAGATTTCGGGGAAATAAATTTATTTATCTTGAATGAGATCAACTTTATTGTAAATGTGATGATTATTTTGTTTGTATCTTCGCCGAAAAATATCAATCTATGAAGATGAAACAAAAATTTTCAGGACCAAAGTTGTAGAAATTTAAAATTGCTACAATTTGGATTGCATTTTTTTAGAGGTTGAAAATATGATACATGGAATTCAAAATGGCGCCCAACGTTATTCCTACTAAAGCGAATAAAGCTCTAGGCTGGACTAATATGAATATGCATGAAAAAGACACACAAAAAACAAAACAGTTTCTTTCAAAAATGATAAAGGGTACTCGTATATCAAAATTAAAGCAAGATTTGAATTCGCCGCCATTTATGCGTACTAAAGTCCATATGTTGTACTGTGGACGGTGGACCTAGATTAGCTTTAAAATTTGTTAACACGTTATCACAGACTGTGAAATTACTCAATGAAGATATCTATACTCTTTTGAATGTGTAAAAATAAAAGGTTAAAATTGTAATTATCATTTGGTGGTTAATAGTTTATTCATGTTTTCGTGTGCATAGCTTCCTTTCAACTGAATAAACTCAAAAAATAACTAACCATCGAGCTGTGTTTGTTCTATTTATATTTATTTTATTTTTTTAGTATGCAAAACATTTATTACCACTTTAACCATTCAAATGTTGTGACTTGTGAGTAAACAATTTCTCTAAGTGTTGATATTTCTCTCGTTAAAAATGCATTCAAGCTTCAAGGTAAACGAGTCTGTGTACCATCTGCCTCGAGATTACTAGCGTAATTATAACTTCTTGTTTGCATCTATGAATCTAGTAGTTTTCTTTTTTTTTAACATGCCAAGCATAACAACAACTTTAGCTACTTGTGGTGGATTATGAAATCTTGAAATACCCGCTTGAACCATCCATCGATGATAAACTTAAAGCCTAATGATGGCTAGTACTCTTAGGTTTGGACACATTGGACACATGTTAATGAATTGAAAGAAAAAAATAATGTTTATATCTTGTTGCAAGCTTTTATATGGATATTTTTTTGCAGATTCATCCGAGGAGTCTTTATAATTGTGGGTATATATTTGCTACTTTTGCAATACTTTTAGAGAGATTATGTGTGGACATGGGCAATGGGCATGATGCATGCAAACATTTGAGTAATGGAATAAATTACAAAATGCGTATGTAAAAAACTTTGACTGTGGTATTTAGTATATATTTAAAAAATTGTGGTTACAACATACCTTTACCTTTAAGTATAATAGTAACATTTTACATATGTATGAAAATCCATGAACCGTAAATGATAAAAAATAAACAAAGATTAAAGCGAGCAATGTATATGAAATGCATCACTGCTTAAGTTAACCGTAAATATTTTGGAAAAAAAACTTATAGGCACACAAATTCCAATTTACTTAGAGTAAGTCTGGGAAAAACCTTGTGGCACAGGGATAAATGCTTGTTTTGAGTCAAATACACATTTTGGGAAGAAAGATTATGCAATTGTTCAATATTTTACACTCAGACCGCACTTTTCGGTCTTAAAGTAAGTGGCTGTTAAGTGGACAATATGAGAGACTAAGGCCTAATCTGAATAAGTGACACAAAAGATTCCCATATTGCCCATCACTGAAGTGCAACCCCATTCAAACACGTGAAACTGAACCTTAAGAGCAAATATGCGAAATGTAAGTGCACTTTGAACTGGCTCTTGAAAAGCCATCGTATAATTTTTATATTTAATATAATGCCGACAGGTTTTTTTTGTCATGAAATAAAAATAATGGCATCTGCCATAAATTTTGTAAGAAGTTTTACACAATCGTATTTTGCTCAAAAATAGCTACACAACTTTTCTTAAAAAAAATATAAACTACTTTTACAGAGACTACCTTTGGGTGGAAACCCATTTTTAAAAAACCATTCTCTTGAAAACGGTATGAATAGTTTCAACAACTTTTTTTATACAGAACAAATAAAAATAATTTCCAATTAATTTTTTTTGGATTTTTAAAAAAAATTTTGGATACTTCCCACAAAAAATTTAAAATTTTTTTAGAAATAAAAATAATGGTACTTACTCGTACCATACAATTTTTTAAAATAATTTTGCAAAATCTTATTTTTCTCAAAAACGGCTTCACAGCTTTTCTTAAAAATAAAATCAATAAATTTCTTTTGGTAAAAGCTACTTTGAATGGGAAACCATTTTCAAAAAACCGTAAGTAATGGTAACCCCTCAAAAACCATTTTTTTATTATACACAAGCTTCTAAATAAAATAAATAGTTTTTCTTACCAAAATTTTCCAAAAGTTTTTTTTGATTTTTAAAAAATTTTCAATTTTTTTTTATATCAAATGTTATGAAAAATAAATGGTCAATTTTTATAAAAATCGGTATTTAATGTTTTTTTTTTTACACTTTGTAAAGTATCTTAAGTAATTATTTTACTTTTATATATGAATAAATAACAGTACTTCCATACAAATGTGAAAAAATCGTTGAGGAAAATATTTTTTTCTTAAAAATGGCTTCTAAGATTTTTAGAAAATTTTTTTTGTATGCAAACATTAGTGCGTATACTAACAAAAGTTAAACAAAAATTATGAATAGTACTTCCCATAGAACGATTTTTTCTTGTAACTATCTCATTATCGGCTTAACAGATTTTGATTAATTTTTGTATAGGCAAATTTCAAATAAGATTCAAAAATATTGCATATAAAAATTTAAAAATTAAAAATTTTGAAGTTTTGAAAAAGTTTTTTTTTTTAAATTCGATATCTCAAAAACGATTTTTTTCTATTTTTTTTTATATGCACATAAATATATACTTATGATTTGCAGACCAAATATTTTCCTTAAAAATGTTTTAAGAATTTGATATACAAAAATATATTTTTTTAAGAAAACCGCTCCAAGGATTTAAACATTTTTTTTCAATATCAATCAAAAATTGAGATAGAAAATTTTCATGCTTTCACACTAATTCCGATTCCCATTCTGTGCAAATGTGGAACCAAACATCAAAAACTTTCATATGAATAGTTTTCTTTCACGCCGTTATTTAGGAGTGAATATCCAAAATAAAAACGTGAATTCATACAAATAATGTCAAATTCAATCATATCTCTATCTCTATCAAATCCACAAAGAAAAAAGTGTTTCTATCTCATGCATTTCTCTGTTCTCTTTAAAAACACACGAAAATCGAGACAATCGTGCAATTTTCAGGAGAAATGGTAAGGTGGTTCGAGCATCGATAATATAGTTTTCATACACAAAACCAGAATCGCTTGTTTGTGCCGAATGAATCGAAAAAGTGAAAGCAATGCTCGGCAGCGAATGTGAAAACTATTTATTTCATTCACTTTTTCATAGAACCAGAATAAACCCCCTGGGAAAGAAAGAATTTAAATACTTTATTGCAATTTTCAAATGAAAAAGCTAACACCTTATAAAATTTCGGAGTATAACTGCTCGAATTCTGAAAGCAAATGCTTTTTTTATTTAATGTACATATCCTGTAAGCGACGATAGTGTTAAATGGCTTGACTATGGAAATGAAAATTTCACCATTTGATCCGTGAAAAAGTCTGAAGAAGGGAACAATTCCAAGAACAAAATTACCTTTTCGTAAATTTTTGTTTCTCAGCTTTAATGGCAAAATTGATTTTTATCAATTTATTTTTCCTATAACATTTGTATCTTTGGTAAACTAAAAATAAGATTAAATAAAATAGTTTTCAATTTTTGACCATTATTCCCTTCGTCTAACTGCTGATTCAATTGATGTCCTCACTACTATTTGTATACGTACTACATTCTACATTCATTTATATTAAATACTTTTAAAAAAATCTCCCACTGGATTTTGCAATAAAGTAGTATTTAAATGTCTCTTAAAAAAGAAACAAAGTTCGAGCACCAGCTCTTTTGTTTTGAGGGTGTAAGTATATTATATTTTCATAGATATTCCAAATGAATTTATTTAATGATAACATAATGTGTTTTAATAAGTTTGATTAACACTCCCATTCAATGTTTAAAGGCTTATTGGAAAACTATTCAAATTTATCTTTCGACAATCTTATGATGGTGCTCTTCGCCCAAGCTTATTGAAAAAATCGATGTTCATTTTGACTTCTACTGAATAACAATAACACTCAAATCAAAACCAATCCCATAAGTCATGTAAAAACTAAAAATAAATAATTTATCTCCCAATACACACCTTACAATAATTCTGCTAACAAGAAAAACAAGATTTAAACTCAAAAACTGTCACTCATACATTCCAAAGATGACATAAAGAAAGATAACGTTAAAAGGACGCTTGAATTAAATTCATCATCATATATTATGTATTCAAATAGTAAAACACTCATATACACATTATTTATCTTTCAACATATCTAAGCTTTTTTTTGGGAAACCCGGAAAACTTTGCTGCCTATTTCGACACAAAAAAAGATTAACCAAACTTAATTTATAGTCTTGGTTAAATGAATTTACCACCGATTCATCTCATTAACTCACCAAAAGGCTAAAAAAAATCTTATGAAAAATGATGTTGAAATATGTACATAAAAGTTCAACATAAAAGGGAAAGTGTTTACACACGCATCCGACAGCCAACTTCCAGTTGCCAATTTAAACTTGAAACAAAACTATAATATACTCTTAACCCACATGCAATATCTTATAAGGTGCCTCTATATGTACATGTATACAATCACATGTATATTTATAAGCCCTGGACTAACTGTCTTTCTGACTCATATAAGGTAATGCAAATAATAAGAAGGTAGAGATAACACGGAATGCAGTTTATAGCCTTCTCCGCCGACAAAGTCAACAAAACAAATCGGGTGTACATGGTCAAGCTATTACCCGTATTAATTTTGAAAAGGGTGTTTTCTTTTTAGGTGTGGACATTTTGACTTTTTTGTTTATATATGTCTTCAAGCTTGACTTTAACTTTTATCATAATATTCAATCGTTCCACCTAAACAGAAGTTTTTTTTTTAATTTTCTTCATTTTCATCATTGCTTTTTGAATAATTGCAAATGTTCTCAAAATTAATCAATAAGGAGCTTCAATTAAAATATCTGTTATGTGATAAAAAGATCAAATGTTTTAAAATATTGGTGCCCAATGAGACTTAGTCAAAAATATCGATTTTGAAAAACAAACAAAAAAAAAAACACCCTATATTAACTGCTAAACTTACCAACTTCATCAGATGTCTCCGCTCCCGTTGGCATACTCCCACTACCACTTGACGCTGTCATCGTTGTTGCTGTTGAATTCGTTAATCTATTGCCATTCAACGGTCTGGTGAATTTACGTCGAATCACACCTGATGGAGACTTTTGATTTGACAGTTTATTAACAGTTACGAACGTGATATCATTTGAAGACGCTGCCGCCGAAGCAGTGGTGCTGATAGTCGATGCTATGATCTCAACCGGATTCGATGAAGATGACAAGGCCTTTGTTGTTGGCTTGAGTTTTGCTGATATCGTAGTTAGATAATTTGGTCTAGTACGTCGGCTATTCTTGAAGAGACTGGTCGTTGGAGTAGCAGCTGTGGAAGCATCAAAGATTGTGGTAAGACTGCTGTTCGTGGAAGTACCAGTACCATCAGTGTTTAGTTCATCGCTAGAATTGCTGGAAGCAGGTTGTGTTGTGGTGAAAAGACGTCTTCGTACATTTGGACGACGAATCGGAACCTTCGTGCGGACCTTTAATTAAAGTCAATAAAAAAGAAATAATTATTTAGTGTTTTTAAATTTTGAGATTAAATTATTTATTTTTGCTTTGGGTCTGTGGTTTTATTTAATTTATTTTTATTCAATTTAGTGTGCTGCTACTCTACTATAACTACGGAATGCAAGCTAATCTACGTAAATGCATTAAGCGGATTCTATGTTGAATAAATTTTCTTAAAATAATTTAAAAAAAGTTAAAGAATAAAAATGAAACAAAATTCTACGATTGAAGCTAAATTAAAATTCTCAAAACCCGTCAATGTATAGTGTATAGCATTTTGGATACATTTTTTTCAATAACATTTCTACCTTAATACTTAATTTGGTTATAGAATTTTTCAAGTGGGATGAAGCTTTTAATGGGTCTGTCAAATGTTATGAATGTCAATTTTTTAATGTGTGTTTTGTTTATTAAGTGGTATAATGTTTGTATGTTAATTTAAATTTGGTTGCGTAATTCATAGTGGATTTTTTTTCAATCCATTTGAATTTTATGTTTTTTTTTTTTATTATTGAAGAGAGACTATACTCACATCAATATATTATAATTTAATTAAGTGTAGCTGGTAGAAAATATTATGCTACACTAATTACAATTCAAATTTATTGGCCGAGAGTCTTTTTTTAAATCTTGTGAATAAATTGAGTGAGCTGAGTTGACATTATTCTTGCATTAGATAATTTTTAAATTCGATTTAATGCATAATCTTTGATTCAGCATTTTGTAAGATTTGGCAATATACCTACGTGACTTGATTATAAATTAATTTTTTTCCATTTTAGACTTGAGGAGAATTGTTTTTATTTAACAAAAAATTTATATCATCATTTCGTAATAACATTTGTTTATTTGGTTAACTTATGGCATTGTGTTAGTGTTTTCTTTTTGTTTAAATAACGCAAAATCAAGGCCATACTCTTAGAATCTCTATGTTTTTAAGCCTTTAGGACAGATTAAGTAGGGATATTTTGTGGTTATTGCTAAAAACATAATAACTCCATAAAATAATTTATATCCTTACGTCCACTCTCTATCGAGCCTTAGCCTAAATGGTTGAACTTATTTTCTTTAGATTATGTATATAGTTTTTCAAAAACATGTTCATTAATAAATCATATTTCAAGAAAATTAGTCAACCTGTTTATGCTCCAACTAGATTTAAAGTGGACACTAATTGTTTTATGGAGTTATCTGGTTTCTATCTAACGCCATAGATCTAACTAAAAAGGTCTCGACTTTGTTTTTGATTTATAAATTCAATAATAACTTTTACTGGTCCTCAATTCACACACAAAAAATAAGCGTTTCATCATTAGTGACTAGTGAAGTTATACAAATTTGTTAAGAGTCAACTTGATCAATGGTCATGAAGAAAAGAAATATTTTTTTAAATTCACAAGTTTTAAAAAACACATATGTAAGTCAACCATTTTTTTTTTTAATTTCAGATTTTTTATTGCTAAAAAATTTTAAGTTCTGGAATTTCAAACTTCAATATTTTGTAGTTTTACAATAGCATTTACATAACACTTAAGCTTAGGCCTCGATTTGAAAAGAACTATATTCATTTGTAGTTGATCATTTTTCGTTTAATATAATACAAATCAGAGATCAGAAATAAATCTTAACCTTTTGAAAGGTTCTTCATTCTTCAATCACTTATATTTTGCTGTCATTTTCAATAAAAATCACCCAATAACAATGAAATATTCTATTAAAAAAAGATGTTGAGTGATTTTGTGCAATAAAAAGGAACCCGTTTTTGATTTATTTTCAACGATAAAGGTTAAAGGTTGACCTTTTCCATTTAATTTTTCGTAAAAACCCAACCATTGAGAGATATTTAAAATAAAAAAAATCTCAATCTATTTTTTTTTTTATAAATCTTTAACCGAACCGAAATCTTCTTAGAAGAGGTAATTTTTAGAAAGAAACTAATTGAAAATAAAAGTGGATTACAGTTGAAAAAGTGTATAAGATCAAATCTTGTTTTCCTTCAGCTTTTCTGGTCACAATGGATGTGGAAATGAAACAATCGAATAAACATTTACTATTTCCGACATTTCGGCAGGGATTGCTGCCTTTTTCAGGGGGAGTTATTTGAAAAAAAAAAACAATTTTAGTTTTACATATGTAAGTAAAATTAAAATGTTTTATAAATAAAATTGAATAAAACTTATTCACTTCGAATTGAAGTTTAGTCTTTTTACTTTACAATAATTGTATTATTTCATTTTTCACATAACTTCCCCTGAAGAAGGCAGCAATCCCTGTCGAAACGTCGGGAAAAGTAAATGTTAACATAATTGTTTCATTTCCACATCCATTGTGACCAGAAAGAAAAAAACAATATTTGATCTTATCCACTTTTCCAAATGTTTTCTCTTAGGCAGGGAACAATTCTTTTATAAAAACATTCAAATTGCCACTTTTTGGTTATATTTTTGAAGATAAAATTAAATACCGAATGAAATAATAAGTTAATTTCCCTGCAACAATTTTGATGTTTTTTTTTTTCTTTGATTTACTTCACCACTTTCTGTAAGCTCACAGAGGATGGGTAGGAACGAAATCCCAAATGCTATAAAATCCTGAAATTGTGAAAAATCCCGAATGGTCATTACTTAAATCCAAAATCCCGAATGGTTTAAATCTTGAATGCCAGAATCTCGAATAATAGATGCCCGAATGCGAAAATCCTTAGAGCTATTGGAGTTGGATGTCTCCAAAATATCCATTTTTAAATGATGTTTACTATTGTTCTAATAGAAAGATAGATACTTGCTAAGTTTGATATTCTCAATAGGTTAAGGTAGTTTTTTTTTAGATACTATGTCTTACGCGATTTCTATACATTCTAGACTTTTTTAACATTTGAAATATTTGCATTAATTGCATGTTTATTTTTAAGGAGAGATTCGATAAATTGTCACTATTCCAAAATGAATAGAAGTGAAGCCAATAAAAAACATTTAGGTTTCTTTGGAAATGGACTTAAATTCAAGATTTATATCCAAATATATTATATCCGAATAATAGCTTTGAATTTGAGATTTTGTCCATTTAACTTTGAATTTTGAATGGAATATGAAAATGTATCTTTCCAAATTAAAAGAAAAACAATTCAGCAAAATAGTTTCTAATTTATAGAATTGACATTATCTGACCAAAAAGATCTCGTTTCTATATATTTAGAGAACATTCCTTAAATAAATCTAAAAGCAAGAAACCCTTTTAAAATATCAATCCAAAAAGGCCATAGAAGAGTTTTTGTGAGTAAGGAAAGAGCACAAAAAAAGTGGATGAGGAGTTTTATGAATGAAGATTTAAATTAACTTTAAATTTTCTTTAACTTCCAGAACTTGCCTAAAAAACTTTAACGATAATGGTAATAACTTTATCAAAACGAGAATAACAAGGAAAATAGAAAAAAGGATTATGTAATCATGAATAAAAAATGTCTTTTAAAAGAAACTTCTTTGTCCTTATTACGATTAGTGTCAAACATAAGTCTATAGTAAAAAAAAAACAAAAGACTTAGTGTTGCCCAATTCTTAATTTTATTTTTATTTCCATGTAATAATTGATAATAGTAACAATGAATTTTTGCTTATTTTATCCATGTTATATTTTACCCAAATAATCCCGAGGCTACACGGGCAAGTACTGTTAAGAAAGTTGGCTACATACACTGCCTGTCAAATTACTATTTGAATACTTGCTTTGTTGAAGGTGGCATTCCACTTTCCTAGCAAGTTGATTGTCTCCCAACTTGATTCAATTTATTATACTGGTTTCAAAAAATCTATGCCAATTGATGACCAAGTTCCACCAGCAGCGTGTCAAAAACATAATGAATTTCTATTGTATTTCTGTTCGATTGTTTTATTTTCTTTGTTATTTGTTAAATTTGTTTTCCGTCCAAATTTTTTTTAAGTTAAATGGATAATTGTTAGGGTTACTTTGAAAAATAAGTTTAATATAAACGTTCAATTCTAAAACTATCATCAGTCTTATTGTAATTGTAAATTAGCAAATTTTATAATTGATAAACATTGAAATATGGCTTTCAAAAGTCTACTGTAAGAAAACTTACTAACAATTCATTGAAAATTAACAATATTCTCGGAAATCACAACGACCTTCATTATTTTTAGTGATCAAAACTTTTATCAAAAATATCAAAATTCAATATTAATCAATCATCAACTGAAAATTATCAGTCGTAATAAGGGTGTATTTTAGTATGGTACTTGACTTAAAAGATTATTATTAACATTTTGAATAATTAAGCAATATTTGTTGCTTAATTAATTTATCTTTTAAGTACATATCGTACTAAATTCATTATGTCACTTTGACACTAAAAATGTGGAGAAAGTTTGTTTCACGAACTGTCACTAATTTTTAGGACGTTTTCAACAGCAATTTATTTAAAAGTAAAGCATAAGCATGATTTAAACTAAAACATGTTTAAAATAAAATAAAAACTTTGTCTTTTTTAAAATTAGAAAGTTGTTAAGTAGTATCATGCTAATATCTTAAAATCAGGCTGTTGTTTAATGCAAGCATTTGTAACTGTATTTATTTTTTGATTATTATTTTCTTAAATACATATTGAGAAAAGCCGATTTTTATATTGAAAAAAGCTACCAATCAAAAATTATGTATAAAATGAATTATTGTAGTACAGAAAAGCATACATACAATTGATGAGTGATAAATATTAGAAACAAGACTTTGGTAAAAATTGATGAACGACACGTTAAAATTACAACTAATTAAATTGCTTTCACGAAAGCGGTGCACAAGAATGGTTTATCAGAATGCACACGAGTTCTTCAGAACAGATACTTCTTTCAAACGAATTTGATTTTGTGCAAGAGTTTGACAAATTTTCAACCAAATAAAATGCAACACTGGAACCATTCTGTTTTGAAAATAAATTTCATTCACATCAATATGTGAATGAAATTTATTTTCAAAACAGAATGGTTCCAGTGTTGCAGCTGAAAAAATAAAAAAGGGTCACAAATAAAATCCATAGATGAAAAATAGTCCCACGTTTGGTAGTGCAACAGCAACCATTCCTGTGTGTGTGTATTTGGCAGGAATTTTTTGCCGAGTCCGAACGGCTAGATGAGAACAAGTACTTATTCATGACAAGTATACTCTTGGAGGATTTATCAGTTCCTCGCAAGAGGCAGTACCTCGGGAAAAACATTTGTGGTTTCAGGTTCCAGCGACTGGGAATCGAGCCCAGACCATAGGCATGACAGTCCAACACACTAACCATCGTACCACGAGGTACTACAAAAAGGCCACAATAAAGAGATTTAAAAAGAAACAATTTTCATTAGATTTCAAGTTTCACTTTAGTAAAATTTAATTACTTTCCATAAAAATGCAAAACTGTACAATTTTTAAAATGAAAATCACAATAAATTAATATGCCCGTTTGGAAACTTGAAGTTTCTCAAAATTCGGATTTCATCAATTTATTTTGAGAGAAAATTGTTAAAAAATTACAATAATTAATCAAACACAACTAATAAAAAAGAGACGGATGGGATAAAATGGGAGATGTGCAAGTTAAGGGGCCTAACGGTAACGCTGGATTACTCTGCGTGTCATACAACTGATACCACAATAGATATTCTACATGAGCGACCTAAAGATATGGATATCTCACGCAGAGGCAAACAAAAAAATGGCTAGCTCCGTTAGGATTTGATTGTGAGATTTATTAAAGTCACAAATCTATGCTAATAAGCCATAAGCAATTGGCGCTGTGAAAGGTCAACATAACACGTAACATCAATCAAATTCAGCTGATCTTTGCGGAAGCGTCATCGAATATTTTGCTCCTCAGATATGCGCCTCAGCGAAGCTGGAGATGTCGGGTGGTTTCAACTTGAATTATGTCATGAAATCCATTCTTCTAATTTAGAAATCAGCATTTTATACGTATATTAAGCAGTTTGGACTAAAAAAAAACTTTTTCATGCAATGTCAAGTATGATTGAAAAATCTAGCTCAATTTTTGACCACTCTTAAACGTATCCTGTATTTGGTTTGAATGCTTTAAGCTTTTTTTGAGAGCAACTTACATTCAAAATGCAGGAAGTTTAAAAAAAGTTGGAGTATTTCAAAAATTTTAGTTTTCAACTACATTTTAGCACTGCGTTAACTTTATAAAAAGCGTATAGATTTGTAGTCAAAATCTAGTACTTAAATGCTCATCTGACAATCAGCTCATCTGACAACAGCTAAATAATATAAAGTTGCCTTTCACATCCCATGCAATTGAGGTATAATTTAATTCTATAGATGCGTGATTTTATTTGTTTAAAAAGGCTTCATGCAAAAGTAGCTGAAAGTTGAAAATTTAAATTTAACCTTCGAATGCTCAATTACATTAATCTTCTTTTTTATGTACCGCTATAACAATACATCATAATAAGCAATTTGTCAGCTCAAATTCACGGTCACTTCAAAAAGTACCTCTCTGCAGTTTAATGAATCTTCCAATCAGCATTAAGCTCACATTACCAATAAAAAATTCATGATACAAAAAAAAAAAAAAAATTCAAACATTTCAATTTTACCCGATCGATGGCAATGGCAAAAGCCAATATTTTAAGTGAGTACCTCTTTTAAATTAATATCAATCATTTGCTAGAGTACGATCGCTTTCCAAGAATATGACGGTTTTTCAAATTAAAATTCTTTAAGCATATCAAAAAAAAAAGAAGGAAAGACAACTG
This sequence comes from Dasysyrphus albostriatus, assembly GCA_946251815.1. Classification (NCBI taxonomy): domain Eukaryota; kingdom Metazoa; phylum Arthropoda; class Insecta; order Diptera; family Syrphidae; genus Dasysyrphus; species Dasysyrphus albostriatus. The sequence goes on along the minus strand of OX276336.1, from coordinate 34,892,853 downwards.
CACATTTATATCTGCAATTCTCCTTTTACATACCTCTAACTTCGAATATGATACGAATTTATTTTTTTATTGTATTTTACGAATTTGCGTTATAGTAAAGGTTGATTATAATTTGATTATATTCTCTGCACGTTTATCACTTGATCATAAATGAAGTGCAAAAATGCAACTTCATGGCAAAAATCCCGTTGAGGTTTTATTTTTTATATGACAAACAAGACATTACTATTGCTTTGATGTTAGTTTAATATTTAGCTGCATTCATGAGGAACATATCCTCATCAGTGCAGGTATTTTTGCAAGTCAAGAAAATAATAAAAAAGGCAAACTTTAACAGAAAACATTATCATCCAAATACTTTCACTCTCTCCCTCTTAATAATAGAGTCAGAAAGTTTTCTTTCCTTTTTTGATGATCTTCTTCCTCAATCACTTAAAAACAAATATTTTATGACGCAAGTTTTACACTTTTGGTTATTCCATCAAATCGGAAATGATATAATCACACACACGAAGAACATAATAATATGTAGCTCATGTAATTTGTCAACTTAAGTTTTTACGAGTTTTACTTAAATCGTAAAAATATCTACAAACATAAAATTTTATATAATAATTAAAAATAAAAGTTTAAGTAAAAATTAACAAAAACAAAGGAGCTATAACTGTGGATCATTGTGTGGAGGTATTTATTTTTTTTATTTGTATCGAATTTCTCATCGTGTTGTTAATGAGTATGAGAAATGATATTTATCAATTTTAATTGCTGACACATCAAAGCGTGAATCTTTTTTTACTACAAGCTTGTTTTTTTTGAAGTATTTGTTCTGTAATTTGACTCAAGTGACCATGAACTGATATAAAGCTTCAGGTAAACCTACTTTCAGATAAGAAGCCATGGTGTTCCAAATGTTTGTTATTAAAATTAATATTCAATTAATTTTTGAAAATTTATAGACATAATAAGGAAATGTTGTTGCTGTATTATAATTTTGTATTGTTGCTGTTTATATTTTGGTAAATTCCACAAATATAATAATTATTACGTGAAATACGAGTCTTTGCTTTAATTTTTTCATATACTTGATTTTGTTGATATTCGCACCAGTTTTGTGTATGTACGAGTATGTACCTACCAAGTAGTTTATTTGTAATTTAAGTTAAATATCTTCTTCCTTAAAGCTAGGTAGGTACCTACATACATATGTACATAATTTATGTACTTTAAATTGTTTATGAATTGTAAAATTCGTTTTTCATGTCGTTTTTAATTGGCCTTCTGAAGATAAAATTACAGTTTTTATTCTGAAAAAAGGGAAATGGTGCTGCACCTCATTTCAGAGTCGAAACCAGAATGCTTTCGGACGATATTATTATTGATATTAGAAATAAGACTGATTGATCTTATAAGAGGCAGAGGAAACCATAGATAAACAATATAAAGATGGCAATCCTCAGCTGTCAACTTGATTTGCCAACAAGCTGAAAAGCGAACAGCTGATGTATTGGATTTGCAAAGTATTAGTGAAAAACAGTGAAAAACGTACACATAGAATCAACTCGTCCATTCAGCACATCATTCAGCAGAGGTCTTCTATTCATCGACACAAAGTGAAATTACAAATACAATAATGTAAACAAATGGGTTTTGGAGGGTGACACGTACAAAAGTTTGGCTTCTTGATAATTGACATTCTCTGACGGAAACCTTTGAAGGTACAGAACATAAATCAAGGGTATAAGCTGTGTTTATTGAAGAAAAACTAGATTAGAACAAAGCAGAACAGCACAAGTGTGTGAAAACTGTCAGAACAAGAAATAACAGAAAAGTGCAGCTTTGTGTTGACGGGATTGACCTTTGCTTTTTAGCTGTGTAATTTCAAATTTAAAAAGTTTCAGTTGTTATTTGTTAATTTTCATTAATTTTCAATTAAAATTTACTATCAATTCACACTGTTTTATTCTCTGCTATGTCTTTTTCTTCATGTTTAATTCAAAAATATAAGAAAATTAAATTTTAGCTTATTTTTATCTCAAACAAACAAATCAGCTGGTACTTTGACATTTCTCACTCACTTGCTCCACCTCAAAAGTAGGTGCAGGAAATATTGTTCTAAACTATTTTTAAAAACGTCATGGAACACAAAGTGACAGAATGTAGAACAGTTTTAGGCAACAGTTTTACTCATGGAACACACAATCCTGTACTTTTCTGCTCTTTTCTGTTGGGAACCGATTCATTAAACACACCTATAAAGTGACTTTCACATGAGCTGCAAATAGTGAATTGGGAATTGCGAATGGTCACAAATTTTGACATTTCTTTCTCATGTCTAGTCGCCAACAGATGCGAACTGTCATACAAAATAAACCAGTAGAATAGGTGCTGAGAAATTGAGGCTAAATTCGAGCGAATTTTTCATTCGCAGATTTGTGGAATGCGTCCTGATGTTGTGAATTGCGAATAAGTGTTTGACAATTCGGAGAAAATATATCGTTGGTCGTGTGGAAAATGTAAAAATGCTTAATTAAACAATTTAAACTAACTTTAAGTCGTGTTTTCTTTTAAAAGCTGTAGATAGGATCGTTTATTCAGTTTATCGAAAAGTAAAAACAAGAATTTGTTGATATTTGAGCATGGAATTGGCTAGACAAAATTATTCGCATTCGCAGTTTACGGCTCATATGTAGGGCACTTTATACTGCGCAGGTGGTCCAAATTGAAACTGTCAGAAATAAAAATGGTTGTAAACGTTAGGATTTAACAGGGTTCTGAAAATATCACTCCCGAATCATAAAATACGGATCTTTATCATTATTTATCGACATTCTCACGAATAAAAAAAAAATATAGTTCTTGGATGACAACATTTTCGATCTATATCCAGAAATTTATAGTGTTCTCTAACGAAAAAACTATATCCTTCGAAAAATAAAATTCAGGTAGAATATGTTTCTCTGACGATAAGGATCTGTGGAAAATTCATTTATTGTAAACTGGCCTCGTGGGATCCTTATAGATCATTTTTTTCAGTTAACATTTCTATGTACGTTGCGTTACATTCATTTAGCCCAGATAATGATGATTTATAACATGTTCTTTTAAATTTGTCAACTAACTTGATCTTCGGTCTCGTGTGGAGTCATGTTTTATCATTTTGTATACCATAAAAGCCTTTGAAGTTCTTACAGAAGAAACTCTTAGCGCTTCACTAATTTAGGATCCAAGTAAGAAAATAAGTCAGAAGATCACGGAGTTGGTGCAAGAGAATCTTAGCGTTGCGCCTACTTTTCATAACCAAAAACCACGTTAACTGCTAAGGCTTACTCTTTGCTCAATGAATTTGTGAACAAGCAAAATTAATACATCTGTAAAGTTAGCAGGGCAAGTTTCACCTACGCAAATAGGACCTTGACAGGAATTTGCAGTTTTTTTTTTGTATTTCTACTCCCAATTTTCAGTTCGCCAAATAAGGGTTTAATCGATTGACCTGCTAACTTCACAGTGAAGTTAGCACATTTCACAGTGAAGTTAGCAGGTCACATCATGTATCTCATGAACCAAGCATGCTAGAACCTTGCAATAAGGCCTCAAATTTGCTGTTATTTTGCATTTCAACGATAGGATAGGCTCAAAGTTTGGAGTCCTCGATTTGAAAAATTTCACAAAATTGACTTTAATATGAATTAAGTAGGTGAAAAAGTCTATCTTAGGATCCAAGCATGCCAGGAACTTGCAGTAAAGCTCCAAATATGCAGCTTTTTTGCATTTCAAGAATAAGCCAGGTCAAAATTTTGAAGTCCTGTTATCGCAAGGAAAAAGACGTTTAAGATACCGATGCACACAATGGTTTTAGTGCGATATGAGTCGCAAATAAAATATAAAACGTGGAAGTTTCCATACAAACAAAAACCATTTGCGAACTGAGCAGCACTTGTTTTTCAAAATACAGGAGGACGATTTGTCCAAGTGTTTATACCAACGTGTAATAGTTCAAAAACGTTAAAGATTGATTGAACAATGGACTGCAGAATTGGTAAGCCTGGTTGAGTAAGATTTCTAGCAACAACTTAAACAACATCTGTGAATATGCCCTAGTAAATTTTCAAACGGTTCAAAATATGTATTTAACAGCCTTTAGTTATCATACAAGTTGGAATCACAAGTGACTTACTTGGGACCTTTGTAATACGTAATTTGTATAAAGTTCAGAAGTTACCTACATAGAATTTTTTTGACAAAAAGGTTATTTTTTTCAATTAATTCCTTACGTGGGTAGGTGCAAAACCTTTAAAAGGCTTTATGGCATAGGTTAAATGCTATTATGAATCAGTAATTCAACAAGTCCAATCAAATAATGCCCAGTTTCTTACTTAGTTAATTCATTTCAGTAGGACATAGAATTTCTAATTATTTTAAAAATCGTAGCTTTCTAACTTCAGCGTCATTTCTTCCCAAACTTTTAAAGTGAAAACTCCTTTTCCAAACAAAATCTGAATTAAAATTTGCATCGATAGAAATATGTATATTTGGCAATATCCTATGTTAACGACACTATCCTATTGTTAATGACATTATCGGTAGAATTGATTGATTGTTTTCTAGTTACTATAAAAATTCTTTCATATTTTCCGAAACATATTTCTTCATACAAAAAATATAATGCAACAAATAATAATAATTACATTTAACTTGCATAAGAAAATATCTAAAACACGCATGAATAAATTCACTCAATATAAAAATTTCTTAACATCAATTCTTTATAATTGGTCATCATTTTATTTAAGTACTTTTTGTGGCGACCATCTTAATGGCTGAACATTACCAAACACAGTATATGATGTGCATAATCGCACAAGAAATTTAACACGTTACTGCGGTGTTGTGAATATAAATTTATTGCATACAAATATGTATATCTTAGGATTGATCGAAAACACTTATAGTAGAAGTTATTCCAGAAGATAGGTCTAGTCCAACAAGATTCAACAACAGGCTTACATATAAGCTGCATTGTCATAGGGGCAGCAAAAAAAGTAATTGCATATAATCAACAGAAAAAAAGAAATAGTAAGCACCAACATAAAATAAAGAAGATACCTACTTTGTGTATTTAAATTATATTCGTATGAATCTAAGAATCAGTAAACGTGACTCTTGACATATCGTTTTACATTTCAACAAGATATCTAAGATTATTCTGCTGGTAGATATATGAGTGTAATTATGTATTTTATGTTTTCTTCTTAACTATGAAAAAGTTCTAAATTAGTATAAGAAATTGAAATCCCTTTGCTAGACTGAAATGAATGAATGTTGCACCGAAATGCGTTTTGGCAATCAAACCTTATAGTCTGAACTAGCAACGTTTTCGAGAGTATCATTTTTTATGGGAGAAAAAAAATCATTTTACAATTTTTTGTAGAGCGCCTGATTTCCTAAATGTTTGGATATTTAGATTTATATGAAATAAGAGATGTAACAAAGTTCCCAATATCCAGCAAAACATAATTCCTAAAAAGACGATGGTTCATAATATGGCTCTGCAAAATAATTATGGATTATTGTAGAGTGACACAATACAAGCAGTGTTATAGAACTTTAGAAAGGGGTCTCAAACCATTTAGGAAGAAGCGCCGTTTTGTAAAAAAGGAACAATTGTAAAAAAGCAATTACAATAATGTACACTTGAAATGAAAATGTGTGGGGGATTGATCATAAACCATCATTATAGTGGCTGTTCGGCTTGAAAACGGCTAGCAAAAAGATACCTTTGTATAAAAAAAAAGTCAAATAATGGTGGAATGTGGATCCAATCATTTTGCTGAACATTTGTGATTTATAGACGTTCGACAAAACTACCGGATGCACAATAGGCCATTTTTTTTTGAGATTTGAAGTGGGGTATTTTTTAGTTTTCCGTTTTTAATCCGTTCGGATTCAATTCGACCGAATATCACAACAGCCGTGCATGTAACAAGTTTGAATAAAATCGATTTAACTGCTTAGGCTGTATGTAGACCAGTAAAGGAATAGACAGACAGATAGAATTATGAGACCCACGCTTTTCGTCTTTGTTATCATCGTTATGACGGTTCTGAACAAATTTTCGGGCTCAATTTTGTTTACGAATGTATAACACGCCAATATAGTAAAATTGTTAGTGTACTTAATATCCCACTTCACTTAACAATTGTTTTTTAACTTTTTATGCAAATTATTAATCAAAAGAAATATTCATAACAAAGGTCAAGATGTGTACCTAGAGTAAAAACAATGTGGTTGATTATCAGAGTTTAGAAAATGTATTCGATGCACTAACAAAAAATAAATTTTTGAAACTTTAATCAGCCTCCTCGTTTTGTTCACCCCTGATATAAAATTCCCATATCCCATCTATCTTTTAAAGAAAACTTATTTTATGCTATTTTTCCATTTTCACCAAAAGGTGTTTCCACAGCACATAAAGACCTAAAGAAGATTTACTTTGACAGCTCCAGAATGTTTCATTTGTGTCATACAATGAAGAATTGAATGCAGCCTAGAATGGATCCTTCAGCGCCATAAAAGAATAGGCTAGTTCGATCTATAAAACTATTTGCCCCATAAATATTTAACAAGATTAATTTTTAATCTTAGACTTACGAATAAAATTTGTGTGAAATCTTCGAGATTCGAAGAAAATTTGAGGTAAATCTTTTTAAATATTAGATTAGTGTAAGGGGAACATAACCTTTTTTAAATAATTTCTTCAATAGACCAGTTTCATTTTTCTTTTGGCGATTTTCACTGTAATATACATTTCCACTTAATATTAATCTGAGATTTAATAAGGTCTCGAAGATTTACCATACCGTTATTAATCTTGTTAGATCTTCCAAGGGCAAAATCTTTTACAAATCGAACGAACCTTTTCTTGTATGGCCCTGATGGATTTATTTGTGGCTGCACTCAGTTCTCACTTCTATTTCATAAGAAAAAAATGAAACATCATTCACATTTTTAAAGGTTTTTTTTTTTTTTTTTTTAAAAAGGTGCTGTCAAATTACATCTTTTTTAAATCTTTTTGTGCTGTGAAAACTCCAACAGCAGTATTAATAAAAAACAGGTATCTGCTTTCTAATACACGTGTTAACTAAAGAAGAAATGCTTAATTAATTGCTTGCATGATTGCTTTACAGTTGCATGCAAAAAAAAAACATTGCTGCAATGAAATGTCATGCAAAACAATGGACCGGCAATTGTTTTGCATACGAAGAAAAGTGTAGTGAATACAATATTTTTTGGATGTCGATTTACACTTCCAAGAAAAAAAAAATATATTTACCTCAAGGTATTATTTGCATGCAAATGGTTTTTGCATCCAAAAATATTTATTTTCCATTTTAAGGCCTATAGCTTATTAATTTGGGGTTAATTAATGACTCTATGGATGGTTTAGGCCAAGGCAGAAATTTTTTGGCTTGAATTTAATACCATTTGGTGCAAGCAATAGGTAGAAAATTGTTTTGAAAATTTCAATTTATTTTCGCATGGGAACTGTAAACTAGGCTTAACACAAGAATAGACAACTTGTCCGTTTGATAACTTTTCTTATTAAAAAATATATGATATCTTTCCAGTATTTATTACTTCACCACTTCATCAAATTGTGGGGATTTTCTAGTACATGTGCAACATGCATGCACGGCCTTACGAAGTGTATACTGGTAGTTGTAAAAGGTCCTATCACACGTCTTCGTGTATGTTCTTAGAGGTTATCCGTTTACTATACGCGGAATTTGGCGAATTAAAGTTATCCGTACCTAAGCACACGTCACAGACTTCTACACATATGTTAAGTAATTAATAATTTCAAGTAAATAAATGAACAAATGCTAGCACGTTGTTATCCGCCGTTTATTAATATGGGGGCGAATAGATTTATTAAATCTTAACTGAAATAAACCTTTGATGGAAATATAGCATAATACTATGTTTCCACCAAACTGAAATCTGAGATTTCAGCTGAAACATTTTAGAGATTTGTTTGAAATCTAGAATTTTCAATGAAATTTCGTTGTAATTTCCATGTAATATCGTTTCATTACCTTGAAATATCAAAAGTTTTCAACCAAAATTTCAGATTTCATTTTGGTGGGAACATAGCATAACGGTTAATTTCATTTCAAGTAAAGTTTTTTTAATTAAAGAACCTTTTTTACTTTAAAAAACAGATTGATGAATTTTTTTTTTAATTTAATAAATAAATTTGGTTGCGCATCAGCTCGTGAAGAACCAGAGTCTAGTGACTTACAGCTTTTAATTATTTCATTATACTATATATATATACTATATTATTCTACCACGAGGTACTACGAGGTTTTTCTTATTATGGTTTTCTATTTCCGGTTCGTTTGCATCAAAATATATATTCTCTTAAAGCACTATTAGTAACAAAAACTGATTCCGACAACTTGTCCGTTTGATAACTTTTCTAATTAATAAAGATATGATATCTTTCCAGTATTTATCACTTCACCATATTCATCACATCCACAAACTGTAGTGGTTTTCTCATACATGTGTCACTCACATGCGCAGACTTACGAAGTGTACGGTTTTGAAAGCAAACATAGTTCCATCACATGTGTGCGTGTATGTGTTAAGAAGTTATACGGTCATTAAACACGGAATTTGAGGAGTTAAAATTATCCATACGTAAACACACTTCACAGACTATTACACATTTGTTAATAATAATTACAAGTTATCAAATGTATAAATAAAACCTAACACGTTATTATTCATCGCGTCATTTATGAATAAGGGGGTTAATATTTTTCTAGAGAGATACTTGCTACAAGCAATTACCTGGGTCACCTTTTTGTAAGTTTCATCTATACTGTTTCTTTTTAATTTCGCAAAGGTTGCGTTTCAAAACGTGTGAATAGATTATTGTAGTTACAAAATTAAGTATACGTTTCTACGATCAGCTTCAATTAAAAACTATATTAATAATGTTTGTACGTACGTTCTTATGTTCCTTCGAATTTTTTTCTTCTCCATATCTCAAGAACAAATGAAGATAACGACTTTCAGCAGTATTAATAAAAAACTGGTATATGCTTTCTAACACACGTGCTAACTGGCACACGGATAGACAACTCGTCCGTTTGATAACTTTTTTTGTTAAAAAATATGGTATCTTTCCAGTATTTATCACTTCACCAAATTCACCACTTCATCAAACTGTGGGGATTTTCTAATACATGTGTCACATGCATGCACTGCCTTACGAAGTGTATACTGGGAGTAGTAAATGGTCCTATCACCTGTAGGCGTGTATGTGCTAAGAAGTTATCCGTTCATTATACGCAGAATTTGGCGAGTTAAAGTTATTCGTACGTTAACACACGTCTATTACTAATTTGTTAGTAAGAATTACAAATTAACAAATGTATAAACGCGAGTACGTTGTTATCCACCGTTTATTAATATAGGGGTTTGGAAACATTTTATTTTGCAGATAAAAATGTCGTTAACTGTAGAAAGGACTTTCAACTAAATTCAAGATGAGGTAATTTGTCTACAGTGCAGTTTAAGAAGCTGTATAGTTTCATAAGTATCGAATATCTCGAGAACAAATAATGCTATAGTCTTCAGGATAATTTTGTTCTAATAGTTATAAATAGCATTTTTTTATTTTTGAAGCTAAAATATATTCAATTTCCCTCTTAGGGAATCACCAAAAAATACTTAAGTTCAATTTTTTGGAAGAAGATCCTATGATTGGTTTGGGACAGATCGAGATACAACCAAAAAGACAGACAGAATTATGCCACCCACTTTATAGTGCTCTTTATCACTCGAGAGCAAACACATCTTTAATCTTTACTTGATGATCTTAGATCATGAATTTTACTAACAAAATAACATCGGAAAAGTCAAAAATCAAATTCAGGATTACTTAGGAACTTTTTACACTAAAAATTGTATATTACGAGTAGATATTATATATATGTATGTAGAATATTTTACAATTAGTTAATATTAAGAGAGAATTCACAGTATATGTAATTGACTATTGAAATAAATCAACACACTTACAATTTCTTGACATCTTCACAATCGAATGCTGGATTTGTTTGTATTTATGTACATAATTGGAATATCTTATTAATAATGTTGTTTTCACTGTTTTATAGGATAAGTGTGGAGATTCCAAAACCAAGCCCCATAATAGTCTTACAACAGTGCTTAGTGTTTTTAAAATGAATTAACCAAACAAAAAAAAAAACTTAATAACCACGGTCTGTAAATTTAAAATAATTTGGTTAAGAATAAAAAAAAATGTTGTGTTTTTAAAATTTATAAAATATATTCAAATAAAATAATTTTATTTATAAAAATAATTTTTGTAACTAAAATATAAATTTGTGCTTAAAATTAAAAAAAAAAAAATTACGAATTCGAATCAAATTGTATAAACAATTTATCTAATTTTCATTTAAGAAAATAAAAATTGTTCTTCAGTTAAAAATTATAAAAACAAATATTTTAAGCTAAATAATAAAAAGTAATAAATTCAAATTCAAACTGAACCAATAAATATTCTTTTAAATAATGATGTGATTTTTATTTTAAATGAATTCGATATAATAAATTTCGCTGTTATATATTTTCTTGCTATAAAATATAATGCTATGGCAGCTTTGATAGACTGATTGAATATATAAACAAGAAAAATGGTGCAATTTATGGATAGGAAAAAAAAAAACTAGAAAATATCATAGTTAGAATTTTTGCATGAATAGAAAATATAAGAAGCTAGGTATAGAGTGTGCGACTGGCGACGATGAATTCAAAGAAGTGAATTTATGATTCAAAAAGCTGAATATTAGAAATGAAGATTTTTTGAATTAGTTAAATGCTTTTATTGTATTGATTTTTATAAAGCGCAATTTCAGGCATATTACTATTTCTGTGAGTAATTTTAAAATATTTATTTAGTTTTGAATAAAATTGCACATAAAAAGCAAAACTATAATAGCATTTAGTCGCACATTTATAGATTTAAGCAAAGATTATAATATTGTGTTTTGCAAGCTTTTTTAAAAGAAATTTAAATTAAAAAATGTTTAATGGAAAATAGGAATAAGCTCCTAAAATATAATTTTTTTCATTCCTCAAACATTTCACAACTGATTTGGAATATACGACTAGAATATAAATTACTATTGTAAACCTATTTTATGTTTGTATGTTTTATAATTGCTTTCTTAGGTGCAACATACTATGCTTAAATTTATCTATCTCTATCTATATATTTTTAAAAACTAGTTTCAGTTGATTATTTGTTTTTGGAGATAGTTTCAGAATAAATTTGCTAATTTAAGTTTGTAGTTTGCAAAACTTTTTTCTTAATGGCAATCTTCAAACTTTGAATTTCCCGTGAGAGAAAAAGGAAACTTTTTCTTACAAAAGCTTTCAAGCTTTTAGACGGTTCAAAAGGAGAATTTTCAGAGAATTTATGTGGAAAATAGTAAAAAGCTTTTCATTCTCATTAGATCTTAGTTAAATTTAAGCTCTTAAGATCTTAAGAAAGCTCTTTAAAAAAGCTTTTGAATAAAGTATAATTTTAATTCTATAGTCATTTCTAATAGTTACTATCAGGCCTTTTGAATTTACCTTACAGAAGATAGGTATACAATTCATATAGAAATGAAACCATTTTTAGCAAGCTGTTTTTAGTGGTCATGTTTCTAAAACTCCTTTCTCACTATCTCCATTTTTTTAAACTATTACTTATGAAATTTAAACAGACTTACCTAGAAAAAAATGAAAACAAAACAATTTTCTCAAACTTGTTAATTATAACCTACGATAACCTTTTCTTAGGAGCTTAATGTTGTTGCAACATCATCTTCACCTAAACTTCTTACTGTCGTCGCTCTTGACGCTGACTGTTTTCTATGTTGCTTTGACTTATTTTTACGTCTTGAAGACTTTTTTCTCTTAACTACATGTGACTCTGAACTAAAACTTGTTTCGGTTTCAATTCTTGTTTCTAGTGAATTAGTAGAAAAACTATTACTACTACTACTTGTATTTAGACTTCTACCAATACCACCACTTGTACTTGTCTGTAGTAATTCAGTGGCGCCATTTTTTGGTGCTTCTACAATTAATTCTTGTCTATTAGATGGCGCTGAATTTGAATCAGGTTTTATAACTTTACTCAAAATAACTTTATCTAAATTAGCAATCGATATTACCAGTGGTGATTCGTTGGATTCCGGTCGTAGGAGAGGTACAATCGGTCGGGAGTATTCCCGGTTGTTGGATTGGACAGTTGTTGTTTCTAATGTTTCTAACACATCCATTGATGGTTGTTGAATAGTAGTTGGAGAAGCTGTTGTAGTTGTAGTTGTTGCAGATGTGGTAGGTGTCGTAGTAGTAGTAGTTGTTGTTGTTGGAGTAGTTGCAGTGGTCGTTGTGTAAGTTGGAGTCGGAGTTGGAGTTGGTGTGCTCGTGGTTAAAGGCGTAGTAGTTAAAGGAGTTGTTGAAACAAATATTGGCTTCTCGTTTCGCGGAGTAGTTGGAATTTCACCGAGAGAATAAGCATAAACAAGACCATTGATTTCATTATTTCTTTCGCTTATTTTCTTCCCTTGTCGAGTTCCGTCAAATAGGCCTTCTAGAGATATGGTCGATGTTTCAACAACATCAGAAATAACCTCGGGAACAGTAATGGCCTTGGACCTCCTAATATCAACCGAAACAGATGAAGCAGTTTCTACTAGAACGTTCGAGTAATCTGTATCAGGAATGGTATTCCTGACTGGAGCTGAAGTTGATCCTGGCTGATAATCAATTTGGGTATTCTCTAGACTGTCCGGTTCAACTTCAGGAATAGTGTTCCTCACAAAAACAGATGACTCTGTTGCTGTATATTCAGCTACGGTACTGCGACCGTCAACAACAACATGACTTCCATCGACCAAGTGCACATGTTTGACACGACTGATCTCACCAAGTGATTCCAATTTGGGTAAGCCCTCTGATCTCAGTTCGGTAGATTCAACGGTCTTCAGATCTTCATCCTTCGACTTTCGTCGTAGCTTATCTTCTTTTGAATTGATCTCAACAACACGACTTATTAAAACAACTTTCTTCTTCGGACTGTACAAAATAAGTTGACCCTCATTAGTTGGTTGCTTCTCAGTACTGATGCTGGCTACCTGTGAATCATCCTGTGAATTTATTAAATTATTATCTTCATCTTCTTCAAAAATAGTAGTTGTGTCTGGGAAAGGTGTATCTGTGGTATCTAAACTTGATTGTGATTGGTTTTGGGCAATTTTTGGTTTGATTAATGTGTGTTTCTTGCTGTTAACCTCAAATATTTTTTTATTACGTGCATTTAGAGCATCAATATTAAGATCATCTAGAAGTGGATTACTCTGATTTTGTGGTGTTGTTTCTGTGGAACTGGCCAAGTACTTACGCTCGTAGCTGCGTGTGTTTGTCGAAACAAATACTGATGGTGGTGTTATTGCTTGCGGCAGTGTAGGTTTATCAGAGTCAATAAGGTTTGGTGGAAGGGTTATTAGTAATGGACGGTTTATTACTCGAGTTTTATTCGCTGGCTTAGAGAAACGATTTGAGGGACCTGGTGCAGCTGGTCTCTTAAGATTGTTAGAACTGTTTACGGGTCGGTTAAATGTTGGCCGATTTGATGGACGGTTTGATGGACGGTTTGATGGTCGGTTTGATGGACGATTAATTACTGCTGGCGGGATTTGATAGCCATCTTCATCTTGCCCAATATCACTTTCAATATTTTCAGGTGGCGCTTCATTATCATTCTCATTATTATCATCTTCATCATATTCGTCAATTTCTTCATCGGCAATTTCTTCATTTACTATGGGATTTCTATTAAAGAGATCAATTTGTTGAACTACTGGAATTTGTTGTTCGTCTTCATTGTTTTCTTCATTATAGTCAAATTCTTCTTCGTTGTATTCTTCATCAAGCTCTTCCACTGGACTTGTAGTGCTAGTTCGTATGGGGAAATTTAATCTATTACGATTTTGGAAGCTTGATGTTGTACGTGTTGAAGTTTGTTGAATGAAACCTAATCCATTATTTGAATCAGTTGGTGGACGTATAGCCTTGAAGTTTCTATTAAATTTCCTCACATAAGTTTTGGACGTAGATAAAACATTCGATTCAGTGGAAGAAATGGAACTAACTGATGGTTTTGTTGGCCTGTAAGGTCTCCTACTAATCAGAGGTCTTCGTGGGCTTGGTGTTGTTGTTGTGGTCGAAGATGTAGTTGAGATGGTAGTTTCTGGTTCCATTTCTAACTCTGAAAGCTCTACTATGGTAGTGTCTTCAAATGTTGTTGTTTCAAGGTCATCAATTGTTGTTTCAGTATTTGACTCTTCGACCGTCGGATCTGTAGTTGTGGAAGATGTTGTAGTTAAAGTTGCTGTAGGTGTCGGTTTTTCTTTGTTCAGTCTTTCTATAAGCTCAGCTATATTAAGAGGTTTCTCAGTTTTTACCGTTGACTCTGTTTGTACAGTTGAGGTTTCTTCCTCTGTTCTGTTAGAAACAGGTCTCAATCTTCTGATTACCTTCCTTAAACGTTTTGTTGCCGGTGATGTTGGTGTACTTACTGTGGTATCAAAATCAACGCCTAAACTAAGGTTATCTACAGATTCTGAACTACTACTGGTGGTGGTATTAGTAGAGTTATCTAAACTAAGATTATTATTAACATTTACTGGACGTTTATATTTTAATACTCTAACACGACGTCTTTGAACGCCTTCAGTAGATGATACAACAGGAGTAATTGCATCTACTATTGTCGATCCAGATTCTTCAGATGATGTTGATGTAGAAATAATGTTATTATCATCATCAAATGATGAACTTGTTGTTGGTGAGAATGTTGATGTGGGTCGTCTTCTACGTCCATCTGTACGGTTGTATTGTACTCTCTGAAAACGTCGATTAAAATTAGGTGTGTTTGAGCTATTATTAGAATTAGTTTCTAAGATGGAATCATCGCTGTTTGAGTCTTGTTCCTGA
This sequence comes from Dasysyrphus albostriatus, assembly GCA_946251815.1. NCBI lineage: Eukaryota > Metazoa > Arthropoda > Insecta > Diptera > Syrphidae > Dasysyrphus > Dasysyrphus albostriatus. The sequence goes on along the minus strand of OX276336.1, from coordinate 34,877,766 downwards.
CCTAGCTCTGTAACTTCATCATCACTATCAACATTAACTGGGGTTAGTGACAGATTTGTATTAGTAAGAGTGCGTTCTAAAATGGATTCTACAGTGAAGTTAGTAACTGTTTGTTTAGTAACATTATTATTAGAAATTTTAGTGATAGGGTTAAATGGCCTTCGAGTAGCAAGCGTTTGTTTAAGACGAGTGTTTATAACACCATTTTCACTATCGGTTCTTAATTGGGCAGTTTTGACTTTTTTACGTAGTTCGAGGAGGGAAAGTTTTGGCTTTGGGGCTTGAGTGGGTCTTAATCTGGTACGAGAAAGAAGACCAACGATAGTTTTAGGTGTTTGGTTTTCTGCGTTGTCTGCGTTTTCTTCAATTTCTTCTGGTTTTTCTGAGCTTTCACTTTGTTGGATTTCTAATTTTGAAGTGTTTGATAATGAATTGGTAGAATTTAATAGAACTGTTATTAACGGAGAACTTGTAATTTCACTGTTCGTTTCAGTAGTACTTTCTTGCTCTCTAAAAGAAGAGTTAGAATTGAGAGTGCCATTTATTTGCTGATCACTGAAAGGAATTTCAACTGAAATCAAATGTTCTGTTTGTTCATCTTCAGATTGATTTTCATTAGTACTTGATTCTACAAACAAATCAAAAGATTTTTCTCTGTCTATTTCTTCATGATCAGAAATGTTTTCTGCATCTGAAGATATCCTACTTGCATTGGAAATTGATTGTTTAGTGAACGATTCAAAAGTGATATTGCTCTCACTGAACGATTGTTGAGTTGATGAATTTACAATTTCGTTCAAGCTTTCCGTAGATTGCTTTTCTTCGTTCTGACTAATAGAAGCTGCAAATGCAGTACTTTCTTCTTCGTTAGAAGTGCTAGTCGAAACAGGGGAATTTTCTTCTATGTTCTCACTTGTTTCATAATCTTCAATGATTGAAGAAGTGCCTGTGGGCTTCAAATGAGTGCTAACAATTCCATCCGTAACAGACTTGGATTGAGTAATTTGTAGTTCGGAAAGGGAATCTTTATCAATGATTTCACTATTTTCAGTATCGTCAACGATTGATGGAGTTTTTTCTAGCTGTAAGTTCCTAAAACGAGTACTTACAATTCCATCGATAACGGGCTTTGATTGAGAAATTTTTACTTTCTTACGTAGTTCGGAAAGGGAATCTTTATCAATGATTTCACTATTTTCAGTATCGTCAACGATTGATGGAGTTTTTTCTAGCTGTAAGTTCCTAAAACGAGTACTTACAATTCCATCAATAACGGGCTTGGACTGTGCAGTTTTTACTTTTTTACGTAATTCAGAAAGGGAAAGCTTTGGCTTTGCGGTTTGAGTTGGCCTGAGTCTTGTACGACTTTGAAGATTAACAATATTTGTTGGTGTTTGGTTTTCTTCTTCATCATCAAGTTCTGCGGGTGCATTTTCTGTTGTTACAATAAGTGTGCTTATGCTCTTTGAGGGGTATTCATTTAATGACTTTTCTTTTATTAAACTGGTCTCCAGATTATCTTCTTCATCATCTGAAGATATACTGGTTTGATCCATAGAAATTAGCTCTTCATTTGAAATTTCTGTAGATTGTTTGTTTTCTTCTTGTTTGAAAGAAGATAAAGATGTTACACTTTCATTGGAAAGGCTAGACAGAATTGTTGAACCTTCATCTACATTTTCTTCAGTATTTTCATCGGTGGAAAACGAAATTTTTGTTGTTGGAGTATATAGTCTTTCACTTGTTGTTTGAAGCTGCTTAAAACGTGTGCTTATAATTCCATCTACATCGGGTTTAAACTGATCAATTTTGACTTTATTACGTAGTTCATTAAGGGAAAGTTGTGGTTTTGAGGTTTGAGTTGGCCTCAGTCTTGTACGACTAAGAAGACCAACAACATTTTTTGGTGTTTGATTTTCTTCATTTTCATTTTCATCATCTTCTTCTTCTAAGGTTTCTTCTTTTGTTCTTATATTTTTTGAATTCTGTTCTTGAGATAAAAGGTTTTCTAGGTTTTCTTCATCTTTATCTAAAGATGATCTGGTTGAGTCGGAAGCATTTTCCTCATTTTCATTATTAGACGATTCTCGAGTTGATAAACTAAGTTCTTCATTCGAAATGGTAGTTTTTTCATTTGAAACTTCTTTAGCGTCCTCGATTGAAGAAGCGTTTTTTGATAGGAATGTTGTTTTAAGTTGTGTCTGCCTAAAGCGAGTGCTTATTATTCCGTCGATATCAGGCTTAAGCTGATCAATTTTGACTTTTTTACGTAGTTCAGAAAGGGAAAGTTTTGGTTTTGGGGCCTGAGTAGGCAGAGACTGATTTTGAACTTCGGTTGTTTCCTCAACTAAATCAAGAGATTTACCATATCTTGTTTCTACTGTTTTAGAAATATTTTCACTTTGTGATATTTCTGAAGAACTAGAAGAATTAACATTACTTTCTACTTTATCAGAAGGTACACTAGACATACTCGTACTAGAAAAAGAATTAATTTTGTCAGTGAATGATTCTTCACTGAAATTGGTTTCAGTAAGTTTTTCTTCTAAAATCTTTTCAGATTGATTTTCTTCTTCATTATCGGAAACAGGTAGCTTAGTAGTTAATTCAATAGAAAACAAATTCTTTTGTTGTTGACCATTTCTGAAATTTTGATCTGTGTTTGGTAAAACTGTTGAATGTTCACTTGTTCCTTCAATATTTTCATCTAGTGAAGAATAAATAATTGCTGTATCTGTTTCTTCAGTCTCATTGTTGACTTGACTATCTCTTTCATCTTCGATTTTAGTTGACACTTCTTCATCTTTGATGCTGGATTTTGTTTGTTCATTAATATTTGATAATGTTCGTGCTTGTTTTTGTTGTTGAGCATTAGTGAAACGAATAGTTGGCAATGTTGCTTTATCTACTAACTTATCTTCAACTGCATCTTCTTCTGTTTCTGTATCATCAACTGTTGTTGTTTTCGAACGATTAAAACTTATATAACTTGGACGTGTTGTTGAAAACAATTCGTGGTCATACTCATCAACCTTATTTAACAAAGTTGTGTCATCTTCCAATTTATCTTCAACTGCATCTTCTTCTGTTTCTGTATCAGCAATCGTTGTTGTTTTCGAACGATTAAAGTTTATATAACTTCGACGTGTTGTTGAAGGCACTTCATGTTCATCGTCATCAACTTTAGTTAGCAAAGTCGCATCATCTAAGAATTTATCTGCAACTGAATCTTCTTCTTTTTCTGTATCACCAACTGTAGTTGTTTTCAAACGATTGAGGCTTATATAACTTCGACGAGTTGTTGAAGGCAGTTCATCCTCAAGCAAAATTTTATCATCTACCAATTCATCTTCAACTGAATTGTCTTCTTTTTCTGTATCAGCAGTGGTTGTTATTTTCGAACGATTGAAAGTTGTATAACTTCGACGTGTTGTTGAAGGTACTTCGTATTCGTCTTCACTAGTATCTTCTTCGATCAATGAATCAATTGTTTCAGCTACCAGTGGTCTGGTTTTAAAATTATTACCACCTTTAAAAATACGCTTTGTTGTAGATATACTTTCAACTTTATTTGTATCGTCATCAATCTTTGAAGATTCAGTTGTTGATAGCCTGTTAAGAGTAACATAAACCCGATGTGTAGTGGTGGTTTCTTCGTTTTTGGCTTCATTTTTTGAAGAGTCAAGAGTTAGGTTTTCAGAATACACATCATCAGGATCAATACTTTCTACTGGATTTTTTGTAGTTACTAAACGATTTATGTTTAGATATGATCTGCGAGTAGTAGAACTTAGAAGACTTGAATTTTCATCTTCTTCTGATCCAGTTTTAATTTCCGTGTTTTCTTCCAAATCTTCGCTAGTAGATTTACTTAGGTTGGATATTGAAGAGGATCGATTAATACTTAAGTATGGCCGATGTGAGCTAAAATTATTTTCCTTTTCAGTTGTCCTCACTAGACTTGTGCCTTTTTCATCTTCTTCTTCAGTTTCATGGTCAATATCTGATTCTTCTGTAATGGTCTTAGAACGATTTAAAGAAAAGTATGCTCGCCTTGTTGAAGCCAATTCATTTATATCTTTGTCTTCAGGAAATTCTTCTTCGGTAGATTCTATGGGTTCTACTGTTGAAGTTTCAGTCCGGCTTATACTTGAATAGGGTTTACGAGGAGTCAATATATTTTTCTCAGTCTTTTCAAAATTATTTGTGGTTCTTTTGTTTTCTAGGTTGGAAATGGATACCGACTCTTCTGTGGATGAAGCTTTTGTAGCTTTGCGACGGTTCAACAACGAATATGTTCGAGGTGTTGTAGTAGCTTCGTCTTTTTCAAGGTTATCTTCAAATTCTTTTGCGGGTACCACACTTGAAGAACTTTGTCTACTGATATTTAAATATGATCGAGGGGTTGTCGAAGTCTTATCAAAATCTTGCCCTTCTTTGTTTGTGGATTCTTTATTTGACTGTAGGTTACTTTCCTCTTCATCGAATAAATCTTCACTTGCTTCAGTTGTTGGCGAAAATCTGATATCATCGCTCCCAGTTGAATCAAAATCAATTTTTTCAGCAGTAACAGTGGTTTCTTCAATAGTTTGTGCAATTTCTTCACTTTCTTCTTCGTATGCAGAAGAAGAACTTTCTTCTTTATTTTCTCCTTCTTCTTTCGAATAAGAAGGTGTTGTTGTTCTTAGACGATCTGAGCTATTGAAAGTTCTTTTAGTAGTAGGTGGTTTGTTTGAAGATAGGATTTGTTCATCCAATGCACTGGTTGTCTCTGTAGATGTTGAAATAGTTGGTGTTTTAGTTTTGTAAAGATTAAATCTTCTGTTATAGCCTTTCGTTGTTGTTTCATAAATGGTTTTCTTTTTCTGAAGAATAGCATCAGCAAAAGATCTGGGTGGAGTAAATCTGCTGAAACTACGACGAGTTGTGCTTATAGAGTTATTTTCTTCAGCATCACTAATTTCTTCCTGATCTTTTTCTTCATTTGTAGGCTTCTTTGCATTGAAACGATTTGGTCTAAGACGATTCCCAAAACTTCTTCGAGTTGAAGACAAAATATTATCCGTACTGGCTTCAGTAGTCGAAGTAGTTCTTAAACGTGGTCGAAATGAAAATGCTCTGGAAACAGATATGTCATCTTGAAGTAAACTCCCACTTATTTCAGATTTTAATGTTGAAATATCTTCAGATTCTTCAGTTTCTGGTTCATTGTTGCCAGGTTTATTTGAAGTTTCATCTTCTTCTTCATAAATCTCTGATTCTGTTTCTGATTTAATAGCTTGAGGAAAAGTCGTACTCAATGTTTCTTCATTTTTATTATATTCACTTGAAGTAAACTCCTTAAAGGTTTTAGCATTTCGATACAATTTAGTTGATTCTTCTAAGGGCCTCAATGAACTCAATTCAATTTCTGCCTCTTGATTATAATCAGTTTGAGGAGGAATTGTACTAGATATATCTTCAATATCATCATCCAAAACTTCTTCCATGATTTCATCCGTATTCAATTGATCGACTCTTGATTTCTTTATTTGATCTCCAGAAACCTTTAGTTGACTTAATGAAGTTGACGTTTCCAAGTCCGAATCATCTATATTTAACATTGAAGAAATTTCTTCTTCATCCAAATCTGCAGAGGAATCTTCTTCTTCACTGTCCGAAACCAAAGTTAAATCACTAGTGCTATCGTAGTCTGGAATTGAACGTTTTGTAGTAGTTTTCCTATTTTTGCTATCTTCAACGATATCAAATTCATCTTTTAATCTTATATTTTCATCTTCATCTAATGTTGCTATTGTTAATAACTCTTCTGATGATATTCTTTTATTTGAATCCTTAAATGAACTAGTAGAAGTAGACATAATTTCTTCCAAATGTGAATCTTCCAATGAAATTCCTTCCAGAGATGTTCCTGTACTCATTGAATTTACTTGCATGGCCAATTTCAAATTCTCATCTTTTATTTCATCTTGTGTAGTTTGTGAAATATCTCCAATAGATGAAGATCTGATAGCCCCCAGATCCTCCTTTGTCCTGGGGGCAGACTCAAAAAACTGATTAAACTCGTTGTTGATTTCCTTCGCTAATTTATTTTCATTTTGAACATGCTTTTTCTTTAATTCCCCAGAGAGTACTGTATCTTTAAGATCTTTAGAAGCAGCATTTATTTTTCCTAAATATATTATAGGAGAGTCTGCTAAGAATTGTAAGTGCTTCATGCGATCAAATATTGGCATCGGTGAATTCTCAGCGCTTGAACTGTCTTCAGCATTTATAATTCCATCAAGTTTTTTCGAGCTTGATGCTTCAGATTGTGAGCTGTAAGATTCTAATTTTGTGATGGTACCTTCATTTTTTGTGGTTGTAATTTTATTATATTCTTTCGAGGATGATGCTTCTTCTTTTGTGATGACATCTTCATTATTTGTAGTGGTTATATTTTCATTAACTTTCCTTGAGCCAGATGCTTCGTTTGTGGTGGTATCTTCATTTTTTGTGGTTATATCTTTGTTTTCCAAGCTCTCTGTTCTAAAAGTGTTTAGAAATGTTGTGTCGGCTCGTTCTGTAGTGGTATCTAACAAGGAGTTAGTAGATGCTTCAATTTTGCCTGGAGTCTTTTCTGTCAATCCTGCATACGGTGTTACTTTTCCAGCTCTGTAAGTTTTTCTCAAATCAAATGTTCTGCCACCTTTAGTTGTTGCTTGCAATGTTGGTGGAGTTGAGGTGGAAAATGAATCAACTTCTTCACTTGCAGTTTCTTCAAGCTGCTTTTGATATACTGGACGTTTTCTTAATAAAACAGTCTTCCTCAAAAAAGTTTTGGACGTAACTGGTTCTTCAATTTTAGTTGTACTTTCTTCAGTAGTTGTTCTTATTCTTTTTCGTCCTCTAAAAGATGTTGAAGTGTTACGGCTTCTTACTGACTGCTTCAAAGCACCATCGTTTGACTCCGTAGATGTTTCTTCATTAGAACCAAAGTTTGATTGATATCTGACACTAGAATATTTGTTGTTTCTTTTTTCACTTTCAACTGCCTTCAAAAATGTATCATTTGACTTCGTAGATGTTTCTTCAGTAGAACCACTTTCATCTATTTCTGTTGTGCTCTCTTCAGTGCTCGGCCTTATTGTACTTCTTTCTCTGAAAGATTTTAATGTGTTACGACTTCGAAATGACTGCTTCAGAGAATTATCATTTGATTTCGTAGATGTTTCTTCATTGGAACCGCTTTGCACCTTTAAATTTGATTGATATCGGACACTAGAATATTTATTGTTTCTTTTTTCACTTTCAACTGCCTTAGAGCTTTCGGTGATGTTAGATTTCACCTCCGCGATACTGATGGCTTCTTTAGAATTTGGACCAATAGCATCTTCTTCAGAGTTTTGTATCTTTTTCCTAATAATCCTCTTTTTCAATACAAAACTACCCTTCATGTTTGGTAAGCTCAACGTGTTATTGATGACTTTATCTCTATGTAAACCATCACCAGTATGCTTTATGATTATCATTCCCTTAGGTCCATTTTTTAAATCTTCTGTTGCTGTTCTAAAACTCGCTCTAGTTGATTCTTCAATAATTTCCTTACTTCCCACATATTTCTCAGTTGTTGATTGTTGAATTGGTCGACGACGCCTGACAACAACACGACGACCCTCAGTTGATATTTTCGGTTGAGAATGTTGTCGGTTGTAATCTATAGCTAGAAGAGATGATAGATCACTTAACATTGCCTTTACACTACCACGATTGACAATTTGGGGACGACGGGTTGTAGTAGAAGGTGTTTCGTAGATTACTTCATCGTAGTATTCTGTGTCTTCTTGCGCATTTGCTTCAGAATTAATCTTTTTTGTTTTTGACCCGGAGTCTCCGTATTTGGTTTGAACTGATGAAAGCCGTTGCCTTTGCTGGGTTAAGACTTGTGCAACTGGTCTTTCATAGATTCTTCTAGCTGACCCAGACTGTCTTCCTCGGGCTGTGAATGAATTTTTAGCCTGAGAACTACTGTCTAGAACTTCTTGTTTGGCTTCAAAAGTTTTGTCAGAATTAGCAGTTGACTCATCAGTCTGAGTACTAGTTCCTTGAACCTTGTTTTCAGCCTCATTAACCACGGAACCAGCAGAACCAAGCCTAAACCTATTTTGGTATCTTTTATTGGAAGTATCCTGTGCATCAGCTGATGATGAAGAACTTTTTGTTTGGAAGCTCTCATATCGTGTTGATGTTCTGTTTCTATTAATTGTTTGATTCTGTCCTTCCGAGCTTTTCTTTGATGATCCACGGTTCAAATAAGATTTAAATCGATTGGTGCTGACCGTAGGAGTTCTTATGGTTTCAACTTCATCGGTTACTTCAGAATTGGATTTTTTATTTCCAAATCGCGTTCTTGAGCGATTCCTTAAAGTTGTCTGAGTTGTTTCTTTTGAAGATTCAAGGATATTTCTTGATTCCACATCATCAACAGCTTTTGTTGACGTTTCTTGGCGTGACTGTGCAGCAGTTGTTGCAGTAGAACCTACAGATGTCTTAAATTTAGAATTATTATTAAAACGCGTCTGAAGGCTTTGCTTATCTCCAACATTGGAATCCTTCGCAAACGAAGTCTTAACAGCATTTAAACCACTTAAATCAGAAGTTTGGGTAACTTCAGATGGAGCATTAGATGTTGTAAACTTATTTATGTGTTCCTTTGTTTCAATTTCTTCTTCAATGTCTGCTCGTAAACTTTTGTCATCAATTGCTATGATTTCAACTTTGCCTGTATTATTTGTAGTCTTACCGATTTCATCAGAATTTGTTTTTGATTTAAGAAAACCTTCTTCAGAGTTTCCAGATTCAACTTTCTGAGATTTTAACAAATTTGTAGCATTTTTTGCAACAATTTCTTCGGTTTCCACTTCAATGTCAGCTTTTAGACTTTGATCATCAATCGTTACATCTTCTGGTTTTAAATAAAGATTTTCAGTTGTTGAGTTACTACTTGATGTATTATTTTTGGTCTTATGGATTTTCTCGGATTTTGTTTTATAAAGTGCAGAAGTATCAACCTTTCCTGAGCTTTCTAATTCAACTTTCTGAGATATTGATTGTTTTGGAGTAGTTGTTTCAATAGAAACTATATCTTCTGTTATCAGTTCACCGTCAATATTAGCTTCAAGACCTTGATCTACAATGATTACATCCTCAAGCTTTGAGTTTTTGTTTTCAGTTTTGATATCGCTATTTGATTGTGTTCTAGAATTTTTTCTACGGAAGTCTGAGCTATCAACAACTTTGTGACTTCCTTCTAAAGTTGATTTAGATGCAACATCAATTTGAGCTTCTGAGTTTTTGGATATGAGTTCTTTAATTAAACTATCTCTATCGATGACGGCTTCAAGGGTTTTATCAAGAATAACGACATCTTGGGGGGTGAACTCTGTACTTTGGGAAGTGAATTTATTTTCAGTATCTGACTCAGTTTTTACTTTTATCACACCTCTGTGAGGAACAAGTTTCTCCTTTTTAAAACCTTCCTCATTAGACTGTGATTGAACCTCCTTGACTCCTCCGAAAGAATAGCTGTGTGTGTATTGAACTGTTTCAGTATTATTTTTTTGTGTCGTAAGCCTATTGTTGGAGCTATTGTCGTTTTTCCCTTGAAAACTAACTGGATTTCTCCTGTTGATAGGTTCGGTAGAGATTGATGCCATAGAATTATCAAGGTTTGAACCTGTTGTCAAAGTTTCTCTCGCAAATTCTTTGCCTGAATTTGTTTTATGTCTAAGGCTTTTGGTATTTGCAGTTTCAGAGTTAGTTAACTGTTTCGTTTCCTTGGCATCTCCTCTTGTATGGACTTCTGTCTCAGCAGAACCTATTTTATTGTTTCCAATTTGTGTTTCATTCAATTTTGTGCGACTAGTTAGTCCAAGTCTTTTTTTGCTACGGTCATTCAACTGATCCTGCTGCATTGACTTATCAACTACAACCTTGACGTAATATGTCATGCGGGAATTCGAGTCAAGAGGAGAGCTTAAGGCTTTACGGTCTTCGGAAGTATATTTTTCCTGAGACTCAACAATTCTGCCTCGGGGAATTTTCATTATATGAGTTATAACATCATCAAGAGTTTGTTTTGTTGATGTGTTTTTCTTATATCCACGATAACCAGAATGTAGTTTTGATTCTTGATCACTTTCTTCAATTTGCGAAGAAGTTAGTGAACTTAATTCCTTAGAACTGTTTTTCTTGATATTGTTAGCATCTAAATGATTTGATTCTTGAATGCGATTTTCTGCTGCAATAGCTTGAGCAGTATTGTAAAGATTGTATCCTTGTGTTGAAATTCCAGAAACTCTTTCATTGGAAGATGAGCTTCGGGAAAAGCTGTTTCCAGTATTTGCTGTGGTGGATGCTTCTTTAGATTTATACAGTGCATCACCTCGGTTAGAGGTTACATAATTATTTGCGTTGGCCGAAGAATTTTCAATGGCTTCATTAGTGCTATGAATTACACTGCCACGTGAAGAGTTCCATTTGTTGCCACTCTCTGCACCAAAATGTATTGTGCCAACATTTCCAATATTTCCTGAGGATATATCATTTGTGTCACTTCTTTCTAATGTACCCTGTTTTTCTGCTACTGTCTTGTGAATTGCTTGAGAACCGAGCCTATTTTGATTTTTTGTTTGATTGTTCTCTTCCAAATGACTATTAGTTAAAGTTCTGTCAATTTGTTGACCTATTCTAGATCCATTTAATGGTTGAGCTTGTTGATTTGTTGATTCTGACTGACTTGTTTTAACAGAATATGTTGTACCTGTCTTGAAATTATTTATATTTTGAGAACTTTTCTCTGTCTGAAGGGAATTTTCTGTTGAAGATACTTTTGTGTTTGAGTTCAGATTTTGTTCATGTTCTGAAGCGTGAGACTGACCAGCATGTAATGAGGAATTCAAGTTCAAATGTGCAGACTTTCTGTTTCCTTCGAGTGTATCAGAGCTTTCATGGCTTGAGGTTTGGCCTTTACCAGCTTCTGCTGTGAACTTGCCATCTTGAGTGTTACTTTTTTCATTCCAACCTCTATACGCACCATTTTGGTATTGCGATCCACTTTGTTGGTCACTTCTGTACTTGCCATCTTCAAACTGTGATTGTTGAATGTGCTCCTTTGTGCCTCGGTAAGATGTTCCCGAGTTTTCTCCCTGAGAATTTCCAATATAAGATCCTTGTTCATTATTAGCCTTTGCTGAAAACTGCCCAATACCCGAGTAGCCTTCTTTTTCGGATATGATGTTCCCCGTTTTCGAATTAATTATTCGTTGAGTTTGATCTTCTGATGCTGAATTTGAATTCAGATTTGTTCGATGTTCTGTGCCTTGTGACAGCTCACCATGCAATTTTGAACTGGAGTTCAAACGTGTGTTCTTTCTATTTACTTCTTCAATTGCATCAGAGTTTCCATTGCTTAAAGTTTGGCCTTCAATAGCTTCTGCTGTGTTAATGCTACCATGAGTGTTATTTTTTTCATTCCAACCTCTATATGCACCGTCTTGGAACTGCGAATGTTGGTTACTTCTGTATTTGCCATCTTCAACTTGTGATTGTTCAATGTGCTGTTTATTACCTCGGTAAGAAGATATTTTTGACTGTTTTCCCAGAGAATTTTCTGAAATCTCTCCAGTATCTGAGAAGCCCGTATTTTTGGAAACGGTGTTCCCAGTCTTTGAATTAATTATTTGTTGAGTTTGATCTCTTGAATTTGTTTTAGTCTTATAAAGTGTTTCACCACGGTTAGTCGTTAAGTCATTATTTTCGTGGACCAAAGATTTATCAATAGCTTGGTCAGTTTTATGAATGACATTACCACGTGAAGTGTTCCATTTGCTTCCACTCTCAACAGCAACTTGCACTGTTCCAATATTTCCTATTTCTTCTGAGGATGAAGTATGATTTTTATTTTCAGTCTGAGATGTAGTTTTATGGACCGAAACTCCAGAATTATCATTTGTATCTTCTCCTTCTAACGTCTTTTGTATTCCTTCAACAGTCTCTTCAATTGCTTGAGAACCTAGCCTGTTCTGATTTCTTGTTTGGCTGTTCTGTTCGGACTGACTATTGGCTGAAGTTCTATTAACTTGATAACCTATTCTTGATCCATTTAATTGATGAGTTTCTTGGTTAGTGGATATTGACTGACTCGTTTTGCTAGAATGTGTTGAACCTGTCTTGAAATTATTTTTATTTTGTGAACTATTTTCTGCCTGAAGCGAATTTTCTGTTGAAGATACTTTTATGTTTGAATTCAGATTTGTTTGGTGTTCTGTGCCTTGAGACTGACCAGCATGCAATGATGAACTGAAATTCAAACCTGTGTTTTTTCTTGTCCCTTCAGTTTGGCTTTCACCCGCTTCTGAATTGTATTTGACATTTTCAGTGTTACTTTTACCATTCCAACCTCTATACTGACCGTCTTGGAACTGAGATCCCTTTTGTTGGTTACTTCTATACTTGCCATCTTCAAACTGGGATTGTTCAATTTGCTGTTTAAAACCTCGACTAGAAGATATTTTTGAGTTTTCACCCTGAGAATTTTCTGAAATCTCTCCAATACCTGAGAAGTTTGCATTTTCGGAAACAGTGTCTCCAGTCTCTGAATTTATAAATTTTTGTTGAGTTTGGTCTTCTGTAGCTGAATTTGCTTTCGTCTTATAAAGTGTATCACCTCGGTTAGACGTTATGTCATTATTTGCGTGTACTGAAGATTTATCAATAGCTTGTTCAGTTTTATGAATGACACTGCCACGTGAAGAGTTCCATTTGTTACCACTCTCAGCAGAAAAATGCACTGTGTCAATGATTCCTACTCCTTCTAAGGATGTTCTTTGATCATTCTTGTCTTCAGTGTGAGAAGAAGTTTTTTGGATCAAAGCCCCAGATCCATCATTTGTTTCTTGTCTTTCTAATGTATCTTGTTTTCCTACTACAGTTTGTTCGATTTTTTGAGAATCTAGTCTGTTTTGATTTTCTGTTTGGCCATTCCCTTCTAATCGGCTGTAATTTAAAGTTCTATTGATTTCATGACCTGTTTCAGATCCATTAAGCAGCTGATTTCTGGATTCTAGTTGACTTGTTTTGCTAGAAAGTGTTGAACTTATCTTCGAATTATTTTTGTTTTGAGAACTATTCAGTTGCTCAAGTGAGTCTTCTGTGGATGTAACTCTTGCATTTGAATTTAGATTTGCTTGATTTTCGGTGGCTTGAGATTTGCTAGCATGCAATGTAGAACTGGAGCTCAGACGCGTGTTCTTTTTATTTTCCTCAAGTAAATCAGAGTTTTCTTTATTTAGAGTTTGCCTTCCAACATCTTCTGCTCTATACTTGCCATCTTGAGTGTTAATTTTTTCGTTCCAACCTCTGTACTGACCGTCTTGGAATTGTAACCCACCTTGTTGGTTACTTCTGTATTTGCCATCTTCAACTTGTGATTGTTCAATGTGTTGTTTATTACCCCGGTCAGAAGATATCTTTGAGTTATCCTCGTGAGAATTGTCCACATAAGATCCTTGTTCACTGATAACCTTTGCCGAAAAGTCACCAATACTTGAGAAGCCTCCGGAATTTGTGTTTCCGGCCTTTGAATTAATTGTTCTTTGAGCTTGATCTTCTGTTGCTGAATTTAAGCCTTTTAAAGATTCATTTAACTGTTTAGATTGTTGATTTGTGGACTCTGATTGATCTGTTTTGCTGGAATGTGTTGAACTTGTGTTGAGATTATTTTTGTTTTGAGAGCTTTTTCTTATCTGAAGCGAATTTTCTGTCGAAGTTAATCTTGTATTTGAATTTAGATTATTTGTTTGATTTTCTATGGATTGAGATTCACCGTTATGCAATGTTGAGCTTGAATCCAAACGCGTATTTTTTCTATTTTCCTCAATGGAAGATACATCAGTATCAAAGTTCCCATTATTTAAAGTTTGCCCTTCACTTACTTCCACCATATACCTGCCATCTTGAGTGTTACTATTTTCGTGCCAACCTCGGTACTTACCATCATGTAATCCACCTTGTTGGTATCCTTTGTACCTTCCATCTTCGAAGTGTGATTGATCACTATGCTGTTTATTACCCCGGTAAGAAGATACACCTAAGTTTTCACCCTGAGAATTTTCTACATATAAACCTTGATTATTTTTAACATTTGCTGAATAGTCTCCAATATCAGAAAAACCCTCATAGGGATAATAATTTAGTACATCTTCCCCACCCATGCCATAGCCTCTACGAAAATTGGTGCCACTGTTTTCCTCATTTTTTTGATTTAAACTTTTAGCCCTCCACTTACCTCTTGTATCCAATTGATACTTTCCGTTGTTCCATTCACCTGAAATTGAATTAAATCCATTTAACCCATCACCAACAGTACCACCACCATAACGTGAATCATCACGGTATTTTAATGCCAAATTATGATTTTGCCCCCAAAGCTGATGCCAAGTCCCACCCGGCTTGTAGCTACCGTCGTCGCCACTCGCACCTTGGCTACCTACTTGCCAATCATAGTAACGTGCATTGCTTTCTAATTCGGCTTTGGGCAAAACTTTTCGAGGTCGGAATTTTGGATTTCGAGCATCTTTCCACGAATAAGTTCGTTTTTGAGTTGAATCTTCTTCAGAAGCTTGATTCAATTCATTAACAACACCCTTCACCATCAAACTACCAACTACATTAGCTACATGATCTACAACAAATTTAGTGCCATCGTTTAGGTTTTGAGCTCGATCTAAATTCTGCGATAAACGGCTACGACTACGAAGGTAGGACTCTTGAGTTGAACTCACCTTTTTAATGATTGCTGGCGTTGATGTTTCAGATGGAGAAGCGGTTGACGATGACAATGAAGATGCATTATCATCAAGTCCACCATTAGATTTGATTGCAAGAGTTGGACGTGTACGACGACGAGGAAAACCAAAAGGTCTTGGACTAGATACAGTTCCTAGGAATTCGTTAGTAGAGGTACTAGTTTCTTGGGTTGTGTCAGTTGAAAGGGTTGTTGATTTTGTTCGTTGTTGTTGTCTTCGACTACCACCACCATTAAATTTATTGTTAAAAGTGCCCCTTATGCTATTACTACTATTGAGACTAGATTGTGACTTAATACTAGAGGGCGTTGTTGTGGTTGTGGTTGAGGAAGTGGTTGGGTTTGTTACCTCATTTCGGTCGGTATCGTCTGTAGTTGCAGTCGTTGTGGTTGTTGTCTCGGATTGAGTTTGATTCTGTGTCAAGTCAAGTTCCTGTGTATCTAGACCAGATTCTGTAGCTTGGGAGTTGGGAATTTTAGGAGCGATTGTAGCATCTTCTTCGTCTTGCAACGTAGAAGATCTTTGAGTTGTTGATAGCGTTAAAGCAGGAAGAATGGGAGTTGTGGTTGTGGATGATTGTGTGGAGGTTTCAATGGATGTGGGATTAGTAGTGGTTTGTGTGGTTGAAGTAGTTGTGGTTGTGGAAATGATTATTGGTTCAGGTGTTGTGGTATCACTAAGAAAAGATTCTGGTTGTGTTGTTGTAATTGGAGTTTGGTCTACTGAAGTTGAGGTTGTTGTTGTGCGACGACCTATACTTGAATATGTACGCGTTGTTGTTGTAATTGCTTGTTGTTGTGTTGGTGATTGTGTTGAAATTTCATTTGGTTCCAAATATTGTACCGTTACACTAAGAGGATCTTCACTTTCAGCAGATTCTTCATCAACTTGCTCCTTTGATGTTGATATTACAGTTATTGCACGTCTGGTGGGTCGTGTGCGTTCCAAAAACTTGTACCTTTAAAGAAAAAAGATATGAAGAATTTTATACTTCAAATAGAAGATGAATATTTACCTGCTTCCTGCAATCGTAGTGCTCTCCGTTTCTAAGGGTGTACCCTCTGTTGTGCTCCTAACACGAATGCGATTCAAAGGAACATATGGCTTCTTATCTGAAATAGGTTCTTCAACATCCTCTTCTACTTCTTCGTCGTTTTGAACAACTTCTGGTTTTACAGTGGTCCCCTTCGTTCGCCTGATACTTGTGTAAGCTGGAGTTGATGCAGAGATTGGTCTTCTACTACTACTCACTGACAGTGTTTCTTCTTTATCATCGTCGTCATCATCATCCTCAGAATTCTGCTGAATATTTTTCAGTCCATCACTGTCTTCTTCAATTAGTTCAGAACTTGAAGATGAAGTTGGTCTTGGTCTTTTAATTGTCACGTACTTTTTCTTTTCTTTCAGAAATCCTTCAAATTCTGGTAGTTTTTCGATTCCTGCATTTTGAGGGCCTGGTCGACTGTTTCGAACAATCGATGAGTATTTCGAATTTGTATTACTATCTTCTTCGTCTACTTCGATTTCTTCTTCTTCTTCTTCATCTTCATTGACAATCTTTGGTTTGCTGGTACTTCTGAAGAGACTTGATGAAGTGAATTTATTTCTAAAAGCACTTAAATTAGTAGGTCGACTGAGAACTTTTTCATAAAGTTTCTTGCTAATTGAAGATGGTGTGGTAGTAACCCCACTCGAAGATGAATCCTGCTTTTTAAGCATTACAGATCCATCATCTTGCTGTAGAATATGCTTTTCGAGTTCTTCAATTCCACCAACTTTCTTAATAAGATCAATCAATTCTTTGATAACACGAGGATCTTCTTCTGATTCTACTGCGGTATCTTCAGGTTCATCTTCATATTCTTCTTCATCTTCAGCAGCTTCTGTTGTTGTCGATGTGAAACGAGCAAACGAATTTCTTGATGTAGCTGCAGTAATTCTGTAGGAAGATGTTGTTGTTCGTGGTGTGGTTGAAGTGGTTGTTGTTGAAATTGGTCTAAAATAAAAAAAAGATATAAGAAGAGAACCCTTTAAGTGATTGCTGTAAGAAAATTTACTTTGAAGTTGTGGTTTCTTTGTTTTTCTTATCGCAAGGAACATTTCTAGCGAAATCACATGAATCTGCTGAGGGATTGAAGTAAAGTCCTGAAGGGCAAGTAAACTGATGTGCAACTATTCCCAGATTTGAGGGTCCACTGTCTAAGCACCAGAAATATTTCTTACAGTCTCTTGGATGTTGGAAGAATCCTTCGTCTTCACATTTGAAGTCTGAGAAGTGAAAAATGTCATTAGACTATGTGCCAAAATAAGTTTTTTTTTTGTTTAAACTTACCAGATCCTGGATCAGGCGTTGTTGGAGGAGCAGGAGTGGTTGTCCTTCCGCCTACATACAAAGACGAACCGGTGGTTGTTGGAGGTCTTGTAGGTCTTTCAGTTTGAGGACGAGTTCGATTTGCTGGTTTCTTGCGCGAAATGGAAACAGCTTTCTCAACAACTTCTTCAACCTTGTTGCGATTAACAGATGCAAGACGATTTCGGTTACGCAGTGGCTTCTTTTTGGGCGGTGATGGTTTGGCAACTTCATTATCTCCCACACTAGTTCGGGATTGAAGTTGAATAATCAAGAAAAATCTAAGTTTATTCAAAACATCTTACCCTAAACGATCCAAATAAGCCTCTTTGGCAGCTTCAATCAATGGGTATGGTTTTCCAGTACACAATCCTCGGAAATCATCGTTGTCGATTGCCCAAAACATAATACCTCCCAAGCCATTCTCAACAACATACTCAGCCTTCTTACGTACAATATCTTCATCGTCATAGCCGACCCATTGGTTACCCTTGAAAGCATATGGACCCATAGCCTTGGGATTTGGTTGAACCACTGTCCAATCAGGATCTTCTTTGATATTTTGACAAATCTTAAGAAAGATACATTTAAATTTGGAGTAGAAGTATTTTGGTTATAATAAAAAGTAACGAAAATGTTCTCACCTCATAGTAAGCCAAGTAACCTTTTTCCCTTGTGGCATCACCTTGCTCTCCAGGTCCATCAGCAGGAGCTCCAAGCTCAGTACTTTCTTCGTTGAATAAAGTATATGATCGACCATAAGTTGGAATACCTAGAACCAGCTTATCACGATCTGCACCAGCGTCCAAGTAGAATTTGACGGAGTAGTCCTGAAAAAGAAACAGGTTTAATCTTAAATCAATTTGAAAAATTGATTCAAACTTACAATGTTCAATTCACTGTCATAGTTATATTCATCTTCTTCTTCCAAAGAATACAAAGGTGCATGATGGTTAGCTGATGGTTCAGTGGAGCTATGGAAATCATAAGTCAGCAGATTGAACCAATCAAGGTATTTATTCAGTTTCGGGATGTCATAACCTTTTTCGATGTATTGTATACCAGCTGGGACAGCCATTGTTAAAAGAAGCCTTTTTAAAAAAAAATTTAAAGGTTTTTATCAAAGCCTTTTCAATAATAACTAAAAAGAGTCGAGTCCTACCTTGGTCTTCCAGTCTTTGCTGTTTCTCTATCAAATTCAGCCCTCAACTCTTGAACGAACTGAGCATAGTTATCTCTGTCACGTGATTTACCTCCTTCTCTATGTGCTGGATATTCCCAGTCCAAGTCCAAACCATCAAAGTGATTTTGTCTCAAGAACTTCAGAATATTTTTTATGAACTGTTGCCTGCGTTCGGAACTTGCAACTAATGGAGAAAAACGTGACGAAGCTTCGTTCCAACCACCAATAGCGATCATGGTTTTAAGCTGTTTGTTGTAGGTTTTGAGGCCTGTAAACTTGGCATATCCACCTGAACGAAAAACAAATTAAATATGAATTTTTAAAAACAATCAACAATGGTAGTCTTATATGAAATTTTACCTTGTTCAATGTCTTGATATTTATCGAATGGTTTCATTGTGTTGTCTTTTGTAAATCCTCCAAAAGCATAAATCAAATGCGTACATAGATAAGGATTGATATTTTGTGGGTTGAATTTTGCTGTTCCAGGTCGATAAACACTCCAATTTGTGTAGTAGCATACTACTCTTTCCTCTGTGTGGACCTCTGTAAAGTTTAAAATTTGATGTTTTTTAGATGTTGATAAGTAAGAGTACTTCGATTGTAGGTCTCTATATTGTTAAAATCGCTTTCATGAAGAACATTATAAAAACAATTTATAGAATGTAGTTATAGTGTTTGTAGTGTTGCAAAACTATAGGCACTGTAAAAGACCTAAAAAATGCAACAAGTATTGTATATCTTGTGTAGATATGGAGGAAGTTTCAAGAACATTATTATTTGATTCCAAAAGGAATCAATCACAGGAATGATAAAAAAAATCTCCCGTAACAACCTTCGAAGAACTGCCTGTGTGTGATGCTATTTTTGTCCAAATTTTAAACTTTAGGTTTTTTCAAAATGCCCTAGAGGGGATTTTGAAAATTTTGTAACTCCAAAAACTAATGGTACAACCTTTAACGAAAAGCTCAAGCAAAATCAGTGAATTATTGTAGGCATTTATGTAAGCTAATTGCTTACCAAAAATTGTAACCATCTTCAACGAAAGAACCTGCCATATACTGCTTTTTTTTATTATTTTAGACTTCTCCTTTCATTTCAATAAAATTATTATTTTAATAAAAATATAAATCTATAATAATTTTGGGAAAAATTTAAATTTTGAAAAAAATATTTTTTTTTGGAAATCAATATGCATTTCAAAATCGGGTTGATGTTTTTTTTAAACTTGGATTTTTAAAGTATATTAATAAAAACTCAAAACTGGAACCAACTATGCATTTTTCCATTGTGATATATAGTTACTATATGGCAAGTTATGCATTCGATAAAAATTTGAACAAGAGATTTTGATCAGTGTTGTCATTACGATGATAAGGAAGACGAAAAAAATGGGTCTCACAGTCCTGCCTGTCTTTTCGGATACGGCCTCAACTGTTTGATCAAATTTCTTAAAACTTTGTACTTGGTTTTTGGTGATTCTGCCCACACGTTTTTTTCATTTTTTAGAACTAAAAATAACGGTACCTGCCATACAATTTTTACGAAGCAATTTTACAAAATCTTATTTTTCTCAAAAACAACTCCACAACTTTACCAAAAACAAAATTCAATAAATTTCTTTTGGTAAGAGAAAATGATTATAAATGGTATCTCCCCAAAGAACCATTTCTTTCATTTTCAATTTTCATCAAATTCTTCAATAATTTTTCTATACAAAAACTTATAAATAATATAGATATTTTGTTTACCAAAATTTGCAAGAAAATATTTTTTGGATTTTTAAAAAATGTTTAAATTTTATTTTGGGAAAATCTAATATTTTGAAAGAAAAAGAAATTTTGGTCGATTTTTACACTTTTTAAGAAAAAAATGATTTTTATGCAAAAAATAACGTTACCTTCCATACCAATGTTAAAAAACTGCAAACAAACAAAAAATAACACAGTAACAAAAATATTCCTTTTTCTTAAAAATGGCTCCTACGATTTTTATTGTATGCTAACATTTGTGCGATATAAAATAATTTACTTATACCCTCAGCGTCTTGAATATAAGAGCATTTACGTGCGACCCAGGTGTGCCTTTTGGACTATTGAACTTGTTCAAGACATGGCAACCCTGGTCGTGCACTGCATATTATGTTTGTTTATAGGTTTGTTCGATGTCGGCACTGAGGCGCACTGGGTCGATCTAAACTCACACTCAGGTGTTTTATGTGACAATTTGTTCACCTCAGTTTATTTGCACTGTGTTCGATGTGTGTTTGGGACGTGTGAAGTCGCTCTCACGCAACCCAGGCTTTTTCACGGGGAAAGAATTCAGAGCTGCAAAATTGAAACCATAGCTGTTGGCAAGAGTTGAACGTCAAAGAAAAAAAATTTACTTTGCGATTTTTTATAAGATGTTTTGTATAGAAGATTTTTTTACTTTTTATTAAGTTATATACATTTTTATAAATGGAACGCTATCGAAAATATGGTGCTTGCATGAAGATTTCTAAGCTAATATTTTTAAGATATGAGCGCTCCTTCCGAAAACTTATTCGAAAACCTTCAAAGTAGCTCTTCAAGCAAATTCACTGACCAATTTTGTCGGTACTTCTTGGATCCTTACAAAAATGAGTGTCACAGGGACAAATACTTTAATTCTTTTTGTCTTCAGGGATTTTATTTTTTTCTCACTTAAGAGATGTTTATGAGTGCTTGATGAATTCTACCCTATAAGTCTCCGTGAACTTGCCTTAAAGGTGGTTTAAGTTTTTTCTTTGTGGGCTACAGGTAATTTTTTAATTTTTTGAAATACAAATCAAAAGAATACACACATTTTATGTAATAAATTTCATAAAAATAATCATTTACGTTTGAAATTGTGGATTAATTACTTTTATTCAGTTGAAAAACTTATTCAAAACTAATTTTAAGCTTGGACTATTAAGTAATACTTCGTATTTGTGCTTTCAATGTCAAAAACTTCCCACAAGTGTTTTTGGAAAACGAAAAAAACAGGTTTTCCTGACAAAATCGGGTATGCTAAGAAATTCTGGATCAACCTTGAGAAAAGTTCATTGGTTGAAACTATTGATGCAAGAAGTATAAATTGGGGTAAACATAATTACTCCCGAAAAATAATAAAAACCGTTATATTTTAGTGAATTCCTGAATTATCCAACTTAAATTGGTTTTTAAAGACATTCTGAAGACATTCCTTTAATGATTTCCTTAAAAGTAAATAATCAAAAACAAACATTGGATTTTCGATGTGTGTCACTTCCAATTCGGGGCAAACTAGAAGACCTTCGACTGGGTAGCCCACCATTTTGTATGATCGCAACTGAAGGGGAAGGGTAAGGAAAGAGAAGTGTCTTTGAATAATGATTCATATAAAGGGTGTTTTTTGAAATGTGTAGTTTTTAATCTGGCAATAATTTTTTTGGAGTTGTCTTTTTGACAGCTGTCACTTGATTTATGCTCTGTTTGGTTTGCCACTTTATTCTGAATAGACTTACTCCTGAACAACGTTTGCTAATCGTGCAAATTTACCATCCATCGCAAAACAATCAATTTATTGAAGGAAACTTTTGGTGAGCGCATTATCCCGCGTCGGGGGGTTATTTTTGTGGGGTTAAGTGGAGTTGCTTCACTACGCATATAAGCCCAAAACAATTGACGCCTTGGAAGAGATTATTCGGCACCTCACCAAATGTTTGCGTCGCGCGAAGCGAACCATTATTTTCGTAATAAATTTGTATGATTTTCAAACATTGTTCATTATGAAATGGTAAACCAAACACAGCATAAATCATGTGCCAGCTGTCAAAAAGACCAACTCCGAAAAAGGTATTGCCAGATTGAAAGCCACACGTCTTAAAAAAAAAACACCCTTTATTTTAATTTGAGTTAAGTTTATTTATAAGTTTTAGGTTACCAATAGCAAAATTAATATTTTAAAATAAATTATTTTATTTAACATACACATTTTTGTTTGGATATAATTAAAATCTTACCATTTGTCAGAAGTACCATACATAACAGGAAGAATAACTGCCAAACCGCTCCGCGCGGAAGCTGAAATTAGAAAAAAAAACAAATTAGTATAATTTATAACACCATGGTCTTATATTATCTAATCAAATAAGGAATTATTCATATTCATAAATAATTGGTTAAACAACAATTTAGTTTAATAAATTAAAAAATTTAATCGAAAATTGTCAACAATGAAATGATCACGGTATCACTTCTTATGTTAAGTCACTGTTTGTTTGGTTTTTTGTCAGGTCTTTCCAGTTGAACGACAACTTAATCAGTTTGATCAATTTCATGAGTTCTTTAAGTTGGTGAATATTTTAAATCTTTTAAGCCTATAAAGAAAGAATGAATTAACTCCACAATAAAATGTATGTTGTTTGTCACTTAAGTTCAATGAGAAATCAAAATCCGTAATCCAATTAATTGAAATGCTGAAATCATAGATGAAATAAGTTGGCACATCCGACTTAAGTCCATTATTAGTTCTTGCAACACTACGTAACGAATGGGTATTTAAATTAAAAATATATAATAATAAACTCGAAAAAAAAGTTTACCACAAAGTAATCAAGGAGAGTTTCAGTATTTAAATTCTAAGAAATTAACACAAACAGGGTGTTTTTCGTTTAGTTTGGTTAGTTGTCTTTGAAGCCAATATTTCAGTTTGGATTCTGCCTATTTTGTGTTTGAAAATTACTATACACAGAAAAATTAGTTTCTAAATACACATTTGAAAAAAAAATAAGTTCAGTATAACGGTAATTATTGTATTAATATGGAAAAATGAGGTTTTCTAAATATTCTTTATTCTTAAATCATATTTCAAAAAATTTTGTAAATTCAAAAATTGTATTTCAGAAAATTAAATAAACTCATAACTCTGCATGAGAACCATAGCTGGACAGGGCCTAACTGTAATGATGTTTATACTTTTTTAAGGTAACTTCTAATGATTCTCTGAAATTAAAATGTTTTGAAACGTTAGGTACTTCCCTTACCGATATACCTTTTTCAAAAAATAAGGTTTTTGTTTGTATAACAATTTGATTTCGCCCTTATAAAAAAAAAACAAAGTTACACCACTCTCTAATCCTTAGGGCCTCAATTGTATGTTTCAATTGTTCGCAGTTCTGTTTCCCAAAAAATTTCTTAAGTTGTGTTTCATTTAAAAAACTACCTACTCTCAAATATAATCTGCTTGTGGTATAAAAAGATACACCCTTTGTTATAATTGATTTTGTAATCAAAATAACCGATACCTACCGCGCACACAAGATCCAAATATCAAAACATCATCACATCAGTGAGCTTACATAATTTTATCATATTTTGTTGTTTGTGGGCTTGGCTATTGGTATAGTTTTCACTTTCAGTGACCCGTATGAAGTAACGAATGATTCATAAATTATTATAATTCGAACGAACAACCTTGTGGAGGTTGTCAATATACGAGGAAGACATTAAGCCGGCAAGAATTGATTTAACTGGTTTTAAAGTTTCTCCGTGATATGGGAGAAAGGGGTCAAAAGCTGAGTGGACTTGTTGGTTGATATTCTAAGTATTATCAAAAAGCAAATATTTTATAAGAAAAATGATTTTTTTGTTAAAAAATGTTCAGAATCAAATATGCCGATAAAAAGAATGGGATCATTAGATATGGAATTCTTTTAAGAAATTCATAAGAAGGTGTTACTTCCAATAAAAATTTATTGAAAAATAAGAAGTTTCTCTCCAAATAACCGATTTATGTAGGTATACAAAGAACAAAGTTCATTTGACCTTTCTTAAGCTTTTATTCAGTAGTGTCTTGGCATATTAACAGGGTGCCTTTGATGAGAAATACACGTAAATATTCTATGGTAATTTTCGGTTCAATGGAAAATATTGATGAGATTTTTGCTGTTCACGAGACTGAGACTGCTGAGGGTTTTGAAATCTCATTTTTTTGAGCAGGCCTAAAATACAGCCTTGCGAAGAGGACGGTATTCAATTTGTTTATGAAGAGCAACAACACGTACATTACCCCACCTTAATCAGCGAGACTGTGAGGTGATATTTTAGTTTTAAAATGCCAAAACGTCTACATCATTATGTCTTTCTGACTTACTGGAAGGACAAAATTAAGGGTCAAATAGGAACGGCTATCTATGTAAGGAAGAACATTTTCCCCAACACCATTATCACAGGCTTGTGACTAGTGAAGCCTTAGTCGTCAGTATAAAAATAAGACGGAAGACCGTCACTATCATGAGCGTGTATTTTAAATGTTAATCCAGCATGAAAACTGCAATAATCTTTCCGAGATTTCTAAGAAAGTGCAAAAGAAATCGTCACCAACTACAGGCCAATATCCCTCCTCAGCAATGTACGAAAGATCATGGATCTCAGGAAACTCAAGAAGTTCTACAGTTGCCGGAAAAAGCATTCTACCACGACTTTAAAGAACAGTAAATTTACTGTTGCATGCTTTCTGGATGTCGAGAAAACTTTCGACAGTAAATGGATTGAAGCCTTTTTCCATAAACCATTTCTCCATGACATCATGACCTCTGAGCTCCGACTAACTGATTTCAAGCAAATGTAAGCAAATTGGAGCTTATCTGCTTCAGAAGACTAGAAGGCAGATGGGGTCACTCAACAAAAATAAATAAATACATTTGGTGACAGCTTATGGATAGCCAAGGCCTAGTGACTTACAACTCTCAACTATTTTTGTGTGCGTGTGGTTGGCAGGAATGCAGGTGACTTACAATATTTGCCGAGTTCGAACGGCTAGATAAGAAAATGCATTTCATGATATGAAAATTAAAATAATCTTGAAGAATTTATCAGTTCCATATGCTGTGTGAATTATTCGTATGTAGCAATTGATTTCATTGATTAAATTTCAATTTTTGTTAAATTTCTTTCAAAAACACTTTTAAAGTAAATCTAGATCATTTTCTACAGCCGAGAC
Organism: Dasysyrphus albostriatus; assembly: GCA_946251815.1. NCBI lineage: Eukaryota > Metazoa > Arthropoda > Insecta > Diptera > Syrphidae > Dasysyrphus > Dasysyrphus albostriatus. The sequence continues at coordinate 34,852,400 of OX276336.1, read as the reverse complement.
AAATTTCTCTTTTAAATTCGTAAATAAAAGACTATTATTTGCCATAAAACTGTCCTGATTAGCAAAGATTTATATTGTAATTGCACTTTCCTATTAAGGAAACATTTTGGCCACCAACATTAGAGTAATTTCAATCAATCGTTCAAGCCATTGGACTATTGCAACAAAATATCAACTGACAGTTATGTACGAATGTACTTATATTGCGTCAATTTAACAGCATCATACAGACCCATGCAACACATAAAACACATGTAATAGGTATTGGAACCAAACCGAGCGAGCGGTTGGAATGTCACCTAACCAGTAGCTTAAAGTAATAAAAAAAAACAAAACCACATGCGTGAACTGCTCATAAAGCCGACCAAACAACATCGTCGGTCTTCGTAAGCAGCCAATGGAACCAAAGTCATTTCCCCGTATTCGGATTATATACCTTCGTCTACGTCATTGAATTATTCACTCTCATTGATACAAATTTGCTATAAAGGAAATATCATATTTTTCCTAACCTACTCTGCATCTGCATCAGAAATAGGCCGATCTATCTCAACTCTCCTCAAGTTGGTTGTTGATATCTGTTACACTTTTTGTGGTCCCACAACTACTATGTAGTTAACTATAGGAGAAGTAGGGGATAAATCGGTCGTTGATCGTTTGCCAGCAGCGTAACCCAGAGACAGACCAGGCTATACCTATACTGCACACTCTCTTGGTACATCAGTCTTATGCAATGTGGACACGCTGCATGCGGATGGTGGAAAATATGCGGATAAGATGCATCGTCACACACTTAGCCGCAGTTTAACATGCATTTCTCAGATGATGGTAATGGTATGGTGCAAGAAAATTTTAATTAAATAACAAAATCCCAATGAGGCTAAGTATTTATTTAAGGCTTGGATATCTATGTATTTATAAAAAAAAAGCAAACAATCTTTAAACGCTGCAACTGGACACCAAAGCTTAGCTTGTTTTGCTTAGCTATGAATCTCAACAGAGCCAACAGGTGTTGATAAAATGTAAACATGGTCAAAATTTCAACTGAAATGATTTACTAATAGCAGCTCTAGCCAAATACTCAAACTTAAATTGGCCATTTAGATTCAAAAATAATTGGAACTTACTTATAGCCTCTGCATGCTCGAGTTGGCCAGTAAATTTATCAAAACAAAAAGTACCAACATTCTACTTGATGGCATTCATGGCAAATGCATCTGAGTTAGATGGAGTTTATCATGTGATGCAACGACAAATAATGCTGCTGTGCAATCTCATGGCCGCATCTTAAGATGCAATAAATTTAAAACTTGGTTTGAAATAATTATGGGTCACTGCGTGAATTAAGATTCAACAAACTAAAGTCCGAAGAAGCAAAATAAAATAACCATGGTTTTTTTTATTACAATCTTGTTCTAGACCAAATAATGCCCAGTTACACCGAACTAATTTTGCAAATATTTTTCTATTTTTCCAAAGCGTTGAAAGTCTTAAAATAATCTTTAGTCAAATTAATTCAGTCTCCATTTAATTTAAAGTCACGATTTAAAACGGGAGATTTATAAAATTTCATACATGTTTGAAAATTTTCTAATATATTTCTTAAAAAGTTTCATTACATTTGCCTTGTAATACAAAATTTAAATGAAATCCATTTGGTCAGTTTATGGTTATGAGATCCCCACAGATAAGCACTATTTTTACTCAAAACTTTTCAGTATTGCAGCTGTAAGATACCAAAAAAAAAAAAAACTATTACCAGATTTGTTAACACAATTTATTAGTCACTAAAAAAGCCTCGTCAAATACAAGAAATTATCTTTAAAATGATGAATTTTTATAATCGCAAACTCAGTGTATAAGTTGCATGAAAAAACTAAGTTGATTAACGAAAAAAGAAGTTAATTATGTAATTTTGCTACTCATTTTAGTTTAAACAATTTTAAAGGTGTATGTAAAATTTTGATGCAACCAGGCATAAAAATAGTCTAGATGCTTAGATTAGTATATGAGAAAATAGTTAACAAGGTTGCTATATTGTCAGTCCACTTTGAAGATTTTGCAGATTTATGTTAATGTAAAGAATTGCACAAGATACAATTGGAAATAAAATAAATGATCTAATCATCATGTTTTTCTGTGTTGTGTTCTGGCAGAGTTATAATAGTCCGGGAGTAAGACCCTGTTTTGAAACTTCAACATTGGCATAATAGTGGCCCGCACTTCAAGTTCATTTTTTGTTGGTAATATTAAAAAGAATAAAATAATCCCATGAGATTACAGCTTTTGAGTTCTACCAACGCTTCTATTTTTTTTTAATATAAAAAACTGATTTCATATAAAATTATCATTGACATAGCAACAATAAATAACAATAAAGGTAAACAAAAACAATTAAATTAACCAGGAAAAGTAACAAATACAAACATCGAGTAAAACTAACAAATAAAAGTAGCCCGTAAAAGTACCCAATAAAGGTAACCTGTAAAAGCAACCGACGAATGTAATCAATGAAAGTAACCATTTAAAAAACCGGGCACGTTGCGTTTTTTCGATTGTACGTACGACGCCAACGATGCATGTCTTGAAATTGTCCACAAAAGCTCATATTTTCTGAAATAGAGTTTTGAAAGCTGCAACTTACACTTACCTATGATAAGGACATGGTAAAATGACAATTTTTCTGGAATCAGTAACCCAAAACGGTCGCTAGCTCCCGGACTATAATGGATTGTGTATTGTTTTTGACAATGGAAAACATTTCATACACAAAGAATAAGAATTCTAACAAAATCTCACAGTAATTATAGTTTAAAATTTATTCATTTGAAATAAGAAGTATTTGTTTTTATTTTAAGTTACTGCACGATAATGAAGACAAATTTATTATTATTTAGATACAAAGAACCATTAACTATCTTGGCACCATCTATCAGCGAAGCCAAGCGAAATCTTCGGAACAGTCATTGAGTTCAAGACTTTTTTTTGTGTATTGTAGTTAAAGGTGGATGAAAATCTTCAAAGACTTGGTATAGGTAGTACTTTGGTGGAAAGTATTGTGAGAATTTTAACACAAAATAACAATTGAATTAAAAATTTAATGTTTGGAAATCATCCACAAATTATATTTAGACTTGAAATAACAGCAAGGAAAGTGAATATATTTTATTTCTAAAAACGACTTTTTTTATCATGGGATGCACGTCCATTCTATTTGCACTACAATTTTGCCAATAACATGGGTTCTACATCTATTCCACGGCATTTGAAAAGATATTACATACGTCAAGTTAATTTTAAGTTGCATAATGTGTGACACATCATGGAATTTTATGAAATCATCAATTAATACCCACGCACTATAAAAAGAAGGTTCTTTTCGTAAAATTGAAAATCCAAAATTTAATACTAAAGGGTGTTTTGTTAGACGTGTGGTTTTCAATCTGGCAAAACTATTTTCGGAGTTGGTCTTTTTGACAGCTTTCACTTGATTTTGTTCAGTTTGGTTTGCCATTTCATAGTGAATAGACTTACTCCTAAACAACGTTTGCAAATCGTGTAAATTTGTTACCAAAATATTGGTTCGGTTCGCGCTATGCACCGTGCACTGCGTCCAAAATTCGGTCGATATAAAGAATCATTGGTCCATATTTCTTCAAAAATGAAGCTGGCCATAAGGTAACAGTCAGTTTAACATCACTTGTGAGGTTATTTGAAGTCGCTTGTCAATGCAGATAACCTTGAGACGGTTGACGCCTTGGAAGAGAATAATCGTTATTGCTGACATACAACCACAATTGCAGCAAAAAGTGGTTGAATATTGGGAAATTATTCGAGTCAGCCGCGGCGGGCACTTGTCCAAAATCAAAGCAACAAACCCTTAATCCTTTAATAAAGCTAAATTCTTAACAATAACATTAAATCTTATGCGTTTTACTTCTTCTTAAAAACCACTCGTCTGAAAAAAACATCCTTTACATCGTACAAATTTCATAAGTTTTAATTCGATTAAGAGAAATGTTAAAAATCCAGTGGATGGTGAATGCGTATTTTGGGGAATTAATTTTGGGCATATTCTTAGAAAATCATACAGGGGCAAGGTTCTATTTACCTTGTGTTTATGTGGGGAACTACTCCCCCTAACTGTCTAAAACATCATAGATCTTAAACGGATAAAATAATAATCGCCAAAAGCTATATGGAAAGAACTCAAACAGGCAAAAAAAGGGTAAGCGTTGGTATACAATAATACAATGCAGTTAATGCTTATGGTCATCGTTAACGCTTTGAAGAGCAAAGTTTTGTAATATAAATTTTTGCATTTTTTCTGTTGTCCTAAAGTTGTGCAACTTGGACAACGGCATCGTCTGTTTAAGATTTGCTTAAATTGATATTTTAGTTAGTTAAATAATTCATATTTCCAACTATTAAGGACTTTTAAAAAACTATCTAACTAGACAACCGCCTAAAAAATCCAATAAATAAAACTGATTATGTTTACCTTTTTTATTTTAAAAGCTTTTTTTTTAGTTTTCATGATTTTTTTTTGTAATTTTAATTGGCATTATTTAACGGAGACAGTCTTCCAAAGACAATCATTTGGCAAATAACTCATGTTATTATATTATATTGGCATCAACATAACATAATAACTGTTTTTATCTTGTTTATTTTAGTACTTCCTCCATCAAAAAAATAAACCAAGCAATTCACAATCAGCGAAAATGGTTCCCAGTGCCACCGGTATCTGGGAGGCAAAGAAACATAGGACTATTAAATCTGCATAAAAAACATAAGAAACTTCACTTCCGTCGTCGTGCCTTTACTATACTATTTGTTGACACACAAAGTTTTTTATTTGGTAAAAATACCAATATCGGGAAAAAAACATTTGAGGATCCGACCGATCGCAGCACTTGCGTCTCGGCATCTTATACAATATACAATATCTATCAAAGAAGATATTATTGTTTTTGGCGAAAAAATAATTAAAATTTGCTTAAAAAAATGCCTGGCATAATTATATATGGCCTTTAATATAACTGATATGAAGACGTCGGCGGTGGCCGCCGCTGCGCATTTAAATTCTTATAAATGTGGGCGCCAATTCATGTATTAGGTAATTTTTCATTAAAAAATAAGCTTGATGTGAATGATTCATCATCTCTGTTTTGCAAACATGTGGAATAGGGTGGTAGTTGCATTTTTAAATTTGATTTTGAGATTGTCAAATTTTGTTCACCTTCAATATTCATTTAGTGCAAACAACGTTTTTTTTAGAGTTTTCGATTTTTTTTTTTAAATATAAATAAACAAAAATGTTTTCGGTGTCAAAATCGCAATTTTTTAATTGGAAAACACATAGTTTTTGATTAAAAGAATAAAAACTGATATTAATTTAAACATTTAAAATTGAAATCATGACAAATCCACCCTTAAATAATAGGTCTGTTCGTGTACTTCCCATAACTACGAGTTTCTACGAATTTTCTTATTTTATATGAGCTTTGGCTGAACTTTGGGCTAAATTCGTAGAAATTTGTAGTTTTGGGAGGTACGCGCACAGACATAATATGGTGTATTGGAAATATTTTTCAGTTATTTTTTTTTTCATTATATAAAAATATATTTTTTTATTAAATTCATGTTAATCATTTAAATATTTGATAAACAAATTTTTCTGATTATAATATTTTATTAAGACGTAGAGAAATAATTTCTCGGAGAAGTCAAAAATCAATCAAACAAACAAATTTTGAATCACCCTAATGTATTAAGATAAATAAGAATAGGTAAAACAATTTCACAAATATATATCTTTCTTACTCACATTTTGCTTGTCAAATAATAAGCTTATGCTGGTTCCATTTCAAATAAAAAATGAGTTTGTATTTATTTAAGTGAAAATATTTTTTTTTGTTGCCACTTTAAATAGATAATATAAATTAAGTAATTATTTTTACACAAAAGAAACGTTTTTAATATTTAAATAACTCTAAGTCAAGGCCGTGAAACCTAACCAGGGAGCCTATTCTGGTTCTGTGAAAAAGTGAATCGAATAAACAGTTTCACATTTGCTGCCAAAGTGCCAAACGTTGCTTTCATTTTTCGACTCATTTGGCACAAATAAGCGATTCTGGTTGTGTCAACGAAAACTATATTATCGATGCTTGAACCACCTTACCATTTCTCTGGAAAACTGCACGGTTCTCTCAATTTTTTCGTGTTTTTGAAGAGAACAGGGAAATGTATAAGATAGAAACTCTTTTTTCTTATGGATTTGACAGAGAAAGAGATATGATTGAATTAGACATTGTTTGATCGTATTCACGTTTTCATTTAGGATATTCACTTACAAATCTCAGCGTGAAAGAAAATTATTCATATGAAAGTTTTTGATATTTCACATGTGCATAAAACGGGAGACGGAACTAGTATGAAAAGTTTTTCGATTCACTTTTTCCATAGAACCAGATTTGGCCCCGAGGGCGAAACCAGTTTTCAAAGTACAAAAGGTAGAAAAATTACTAGCAGTTGGGCAAATTAAATTCAATTATTGGTACAAATATAAAAGCCACAATAGTGGGGTGGGGGTGCAAAATGAGTTTTTTTAATTCTGGATTGAAAATATTGAGAAAAATACCAAAAGCCAAGTTTTTGGCCTTTTATTTTTATCTTCAACGAAGATTATTCGATTTTGATGAAATTTGATAGAACGTACATTTTTTGTGAATTTAATATGAAAAAATGGCATAATTTTTAATCAAAAAGATTAAATAATTTTTTTTTATTTTTAAAAATTTTAAAATGGCATTCCTTTAATTGAAATGTTTACTTTAAGAAGGTGTTAAAAAATAAGACTGTAATTATGTAAAATTGTTGTCAAATATGACAAAAAACAAAAAAACTATTTTGTCAAGTCCAATTTTTCCGTGGATACTAGTAATTGTTTATTTTTAATTTTTTAAATGTAAAAGAGATAACGGTAACTTTAATGTAATATTATAAATTATATTAAACAAAGATTAGTTAACCGTTCGGTCTGCTGAAATGCAATAATTTTACTAAAATAAAATTGAAATTGAAAAAAGTTGAATTAGGCTTTAAAATTGTTCCTTTTAATCCTATTAAAATTGAATCGAAGGCTCATTTTTATTATACAAATAATATAAAATGTTAACTGATTCAAAATTATGACATTTGTAAATGAGATATAGTGTCAACATTACATTACCTAACAATTATTTCAATCGGTTTTTAATTTTACATATAATTTAAGCAACAATCAAAACTATGGTCGAAACCAATCTTAATAGTGGGGTCCTAATACCTACAGATGTATTAAGAGCAATTAAAAATACACTAAAAACCACCTGCATGTAACTTCACCTCTTCCCTCTTGAAAAAAAAAACTTACTCAACCTAATTATCATAGTAATAATGTTCAATGGCAAGTTAACGGCTCAGTAAGAATTTATTTACAAATCAATATGAGCCTCTTACTGTGCGATAACAACAATCATAATACCTTTTCTATTTATGGAAACCGAACGAAAATACGTGAAGACATGTTTCGGAACCGGCTTATGATAAAATTTAATTTTATTATTTAACCAATGAATCTTTTTCGTTTAAGAGATTCACTTCAACACCAACAACAAAAAAAAACTTTGTTCATTAATTATTCCATTTTATAAATTTGAGATGCCTGTTTTTTATGACTTGCCCTGAAGCCTATGCGATAATGGTCTAGTTTTGCTATTTTTGGAAGAACCCATCAGTTATTGGATTGGAACTATGATATTTAACCGAATATAAACTACGCACAGATTTTCATTTGGATGATCATTGTATTAGTGACCAAGTGATGACCTTTATACGCATTTATAGTAAATTCCCAATTCACGGTCTTATATATACAGACCTAGGATTTACTACTACTATACTACTGGTATAGTTTCGATTTCGATCAGTCGAATTATTTTATGGGAAAAAATTCATCGCATAAATTTCAAATATTTTGCAACACTTGAGTGAATATGTGTAGTGTGTATGTGTATAGTATTCACGGTGAAAATATTAATTGAAAATATTTTATCCAAAAAAAAGTCCGACATTCCAATGTAGGTACTCGTACCTCTCCGGCTAGTGTTGCATAACAATTTTTGATTTTATTTTAATATTTTTTTTTCTTTTTATTTTCACTGACCATCGATGCAATACTTGAGCTGGAAATAAGTGGCGATTATAAGGTTAGTTGAATTTCCTCTTTTGAGTCTGATGTGTGTGGGGCTTTTGGATTTTCTTTGGGTGTCTGGAAACAAGTTTTGTTGCCTAAAAAAGTAGTATTTAGTAAATCGCTATTATAAAGTTGATGATGAGCAGGTACAGGATGGCACACACAATTTTAATGTCCGGTTATGCAGCTATAATTAAAGGTTTGACCTTGAAGAAGGATGCAGAAGGTTTTTGAAGATGTCAAACTGGAAATCTCATTTATTTTATCCCATACTTTATAACGAATAACCTTTTAGTAGCTCGAAGTAAAAAGTTTATATTATCTTATAGTTATTGTATTCTTGTATTTAATTTCCAAAATTTACTGAAACCAAGATTTTGCCAAGATTATAGTTCGAATAAAAATGGTCTAAAGCGACTTTTAAATATGCGATTATAAATAAGTTTCTAAATCTGGGGATTTGATATTAAATACAAATTTGAAAAAAAAATCATGCGTTCTCTACATTCTTTATATCAACAGAGCAGCAACTCAAAACATTTTCAAACACTTTTGTTTTTGTTTAAATGGTTTTAGTTTACTTGCTTTATATATAAACTTTATGGCAAGTTATGCACTCGTAAAAAAAAAATTAACTCAAGATTTTGTGCACTCGTAAAAAAAAAATTAACTCAAGATTTTGTCTAGACTTGTCATTTAGATTATAAGAAAGATAAAATAAAATACACGGCTGGGTCGCACATACTTGCGTTTATGTGGTGGCATAGAAATTATGAGTGAAAAATGTTTGAAATACGATATTAAAATTAGCTAAAAATACTTCTTTGAGAGTTCTAAATGAAAAAAGAATGCCATGTTAATTCGTGATTGACTATGATTGTATGAGAAAAAAATATTTAAAATCGTTGGAGCGGTTTTATAAAAAAATAATTTTTTATATATAAAATCAAATATACGCAAATCGTTAGTATTTATTTATGTGCATATAAAAATAAAATTTCAAAAAGAACTGTCAATCAGGTCTTAAGATATTGAATTTTCAAAAAAAATTTAAACTTTTTTTAAAAATTAAAAAAAAAATATTTTGAAAATTTTGATATGCAATATTTTTTAAGCTAATTTGAAATTCTATACAAAAATATTAATCTTAATCCGTTCAGCTGATAAAGTAGAAAATTAAAAATTAAAAAAAAAATACGTTCTATGAGAAGTATGTACTATTAATAATTCATATTTCTAAATTTAAGCATACAGTAAAAGTTTTTATAAAAATCCTGGGAACTGTTTTTAAGAAAATAATATTTTCCTCAACGGTTTTTAACAATTGTATGGAAGATACCGTTATTTTTTCATAAAAGTAATTTTTTTTTCATAAAATACTTTACAGAGTGTAAAAAATCCCTAAATACCGAGTTTTATAAAAAATATTTGATTTTCAAAAAAAAAATTGAACATTTTTTAAATATCTAAATAATATTTTTTGAAAATCTTGGTAAAAAAAAATATTGACACTGTTTTTGTATAAACAAATATTTAAATCAAAATAACCGTTTTGAGGAAAATTGAAAAAAAAACGTGTTTTTTTGGGAGGAACCATTAATAACCATTTTTCAAAAATAGTTTCCCATCCAAAGGCAGATTTTACTAAAAGAAATTTATTGATTTTTTAATGAAAAGTTGTGAAGCCGGTTTAGACAAAAATAAGATTTGTAAAATTGCTAAAGGGAATTGACCTTTATTTTTAGTTCTAAAAAAAATGGGAAAATAATGTGAGGGCAGAATCAACAAAAACCACTATGTACCAATTTTTTCGCTGTCATCGTAATGTCATGTTTGATTGTTATCTCGAAATTGTTTTTTGCACGAATCCAAAATTTGCCTTGTAGTACCTGTAGCTTAGTTAACAGTTCCCATGCGCAAATAAAATCTATACAAATATTTTTGTATGTCAAAAATAATTGAGGTGAAATGCGAAAGTAATTGTTTGCATGATTGGTGTACAGTCTCATGAAAAAAAATAACAATTGCTGTAATGGTAATGTAAATCAATGGACCGGCAATTGTTTTGCATGCGCAAAAAAGTGTGGTGAATGCAATATTTTTTTTGAGGATGGTCATTTTACACTTCCAAAAAAGAATATATATTCATCTCAAGGGATTATTGCATGCAAATGGTTTTTGCAACCAAAAATAATTATTTTCTATTTTTAGGCAATTTTTTGCCTTGAATTTCACTTTCGTTAAAATATTCAAATTTAAGATTTTGATGAAAGAATATTTAAAAAGTATGTTATTTCGCAATTTTGTTTCCCAGCTCTTTTTGAATTATTCTTGACCTACCGACATAGACTGAATGGCTGGTCCAATTTATATAAGACTTGGTACTAGGTGCAAGGAATGTTTAATTTGTCATGTGATACCCAAAAATATATAAATGCGAAAAATTATTAGGCCTTATTATTATTAAAGGCCTTGAGACTCGGCTTTATTGTGCTTAGGTATGCCTTGAACAGAAAAAAAAATTTAAATCTTTAATTTTTCGATCTTTGTGGTTGGTTTTTAATAACTTTTCTGCTTAAATTTTTTAATGAAATGGAAGTGTGGTTACTGCGATAGATAATTTAATTTTAAGCAAATAGTTTTAAAACAAAAAAAATCAAATTTGGTTTAGTTTCGGAGCTATACCAAAAATATTGAAAATTGGTAAAAGCGACTCAGAAACCCATGAGTGAATTTAGAAGCATTTTCAGTTTTAAGCATGCTCATAGTCAAACAAACATATTAAATAATAAAAATTCTTGCACTTAGTTGTTTATTCTTAAAAGGTCTATTCAATAGGCTTTAACAGCTGATCGATTGTCTTAAGACTTGGTTCATAACGGTTTTTGGTGATCCTACCCACATATGAATTTTAATTTTTTTTTAACAATTAAAAAAAATTGTTTAAAAAATTTTTCTTCAAAATTTTATGTTTTGAAAACTATATTTTTCGGTATTCAAAGGTTTTTAATGCTGTCTAGAAAATTTTAAGAAAAATTTTTACTTTAATGAAGAAAATAGTGGTACTTTCCATACAAATGTCGAAAAAAACGTTAAGGAAAATATTTTTTTCTTAAAAACGACTCTTACGATTTTTATTGAACTTTTAAAGTGTGGTCAATGAATGCAATCATTTAATTAAAATCATTAAAAATTGCCTTCTCAAAAAATTGTGTTTTTTTTTTTTAAACTATAAATTAATCAAATTAATTATCTTATCTTTCATTTTTAAAAAGTGTGGAGAAAAGCTATAATTTTTAGCAATTTGTTTGTTCTTAATTAACGAAGCCTCGTTATCATACTTCTACAGAGGCTCTGTGAAATAAAGCCCCAGGAAATAAGGTCCAAGGCTATGTCCCAGTGAAATGAACCAATGAACCAAATTAATAAAACCCCTAAAAAATAAATGCAATAAGGCCTCAACTTTTCAAGTATATTATGTAAATTGAATTAAGTCTATTTTTCAAAATATCTGTGAAATTAATGTTGGGGTCATATTTCATTAGGATTTTCTTTCATCATGGAACTAGGTCCTTAAAGAAATAATGAAATAAGGCCCAAAAAAGGAAAAAAATAACCTTAAGTTTGAGAATTTTCATTTTTGTTGTCTTGTGCTAATTTTTGGAAGGCCCTATATTTCATACCATGGCTGAACTTGCTTAGAAATTTGTAATTTCCAATTTAATTTAATTAAAACACCATCTTCTTCAAAATTTATTAAAAAAAAAGTGCATACATAAGGTTCATGAACCTAATTTCAACTTTGGATTGAAATATTATCTAAATGAATAAGCGGACATAAGTTTAACGTAAATAAAAAATCATTTAAGTGTTTTTATTAAAGTTGCCCAAACAAAGGCCTTGAAAAAGTGATATAACGGAGTTATTTTGAACGCACCCATATTTATTGTGAATGTCAAACGCGTGACAAAGTAGAAAGTAGATCTAACTGCTAGTTTTAAAGTTACGTTTACATTATCTACGATCTGAAAATAGCTAATTTTACTACTGGTAGTCAAATTATTTTCTTGTACGTCTACTTAATTAGGTATTAGTTTGAATAAATTAAATTTATTGGCTTTTATTTAAACCTATGATTATTGCTTTTTAACCATATCATTTAGGTAAATATTTAAAGTGATTCATTAATTATTTTCAAATAATTGCAGCTATCGGACTATGTATATATTTAAGCAATTAAATTTATAATTAATTTTTAAGCATTATAAACCGTCTTAATTTATTGATATTTATACACTAGCTCAAAATATCTTAAAATATTTGAAGTATTTAATGAAACATTTTTATTTTAATATGTACCTTCGTTGATACAAACAAACACATTTGTAAAAAAGTAAGGAACCGTTAAAAAAACATGCAACACCATATATATATTAACTTTAACCTCAAGCTTTCTTGACCAACGATCCGAAAGTGGTATGTTTAACGCCTCGGTGATGGCCATGTAATCCATTAAGAGATTTGAAGATGGTAAAGCCTCTTTAATAGGCGGGTGTAATTACGATGTTTCTTAATTTGAGGTTTTACCTACGATCACAAGATTAAATGAGTTGAAAAGATTTAAAAGTGTAATCGTTTGTAATTGGTTTTTAGTGTCTACCTGAAATATGACCTTCAAACAATAATAATTGTGTGATCTTCATCATTTTGGTAAGCTGTACATTTTTTGTTTTATTGTGTGATGTGTTTGTTTATGTTTATGACATCACTTTATGTAAGTTAATGTGAGAATACAACAATTTGTACACTTTCATAATCCTAAAAGACATACGATTAAAAAAGTTAAAACAAAGGTTTGTTTTTGAATATAAGATGAATAAAACTGTTAAAAAAAAAACAAACAAAAACGTCTTAAACGAAGTTAACAAAAACTTAGTTTTTATTGAAATATTTTCAAATTTATTAATATTAATTAATTTAAGATGTTTACTTTAAAAAAAAAGCGATGAACATCAAACAAGTATAAAAATTAAAGGTACTGTGATTTTGGCCTTCAAATTAAATAAGTTTGAAAATTTTTAAGAACGATCTCTTGTTGAAGAATTCGTGTGTTCTTTTAAACAGTAATTTTAGTAATATTTAATAAAAAATAAAATTGAGATTTTTGAGCTAAGCATAGACTCAAAAGTAACTTGCTGGAAACTTGAACTAACATTTTTGTTTGTGACTTTTAGCCACTTACAGTTGGAAATTTATGTAAAGCACTTACAAATAAGCAATAAACGAATATTTATGAGGCGCTTGCACGCTTTTTTTTTCAAGGATGGCAGTATAGATATAGATACCTACTTTATGAATTGATAAAATAATAAATATTATTAACTTAAAATTAAATAAAGAATGATTCTTTAATAACGGGTGATTTCTTAGCTGGTTTGGTTTTGGCAACACTGGTTTTGACAGCTGACGTGTGTTTAGTACCTTGTGTCACTGTCAAACAGCTTCAGATTGGTTTGCAATTTAACCATAGATCGTCTTACAAATGAACAACGCTTGCAAATTATTGAATTTTACTATCAAAATTCGTGCTCGGTTCGAAATGTTCATCGCGCGCTGCTTCCATTTTATGGTCGGCATTCTCGACCTTCTGAGCAGTCTATTCGGAAGATTGTGACCAAATTTCACACCAAATTTACTTTGTTGGACATTAAACCACCAACACGTTTACGTACTGTGCGTAGTGAAGAAAATATTGCGGCCGTATCAGCTAGTGTGACAGAAGACCGCGAAATGTCGATTCGGCGCCGTTCCCAGCAGTTAGGTCTTTGTTACAGCACTACGTGGAAAATTTTGCGGAAGGATTTGGGCGTAAAGCCTTTTAAGATACAGCTGGTGCAAGAACTAAAGCCAGCCGACCTACCACAACGCCGAATTTTTGGTGAATGGGCTCTTGGAAAGCTGGCCGAGGATCCGCTTTTTTATCGAAAAATTGTGTTCAGCGATGAGGCTCATTTTTGGTTGAATGGGTACGTAAATAAGCATAATTGCCGCATTTGGAGTGAAGATCAGCCAGAAGCATTGCAACAGCTACCAATGCATCCCGAAAAAGCCACTGTTTGGTGCGGTTTATGGGCCGGCGGCATTATTGGGCCATATTTCTTCAAAGATGATGCGAATCGCAGCGTTACTGTCAATGGTGAACGCTACCGAGCGATGATAACAAACTTTTTTTTGCCCGAAATGGAAGTTCTTGACTTGCATGATATGTGGTTTCAACAAGACGGTGCCACATGCCACACAGCACGCGAAACAATGGCGCAATTGCGAGGCGAGTTTGGTGAACAGTTAATTTCACGTTTCGGGCCGGTCAATTGGCCGCCTAGATCGTGCGATTTGACACTATTAGATTATTTTTTGTGGGGGTATGTCTAGGCTAATGTCTATAGGGACAAGCCCGCTTCGATTGACGCACTGGAAGCCAACATCCATGCATTCATTCGTGAGATACCGGCCGATATGTGTGAAAGAGTATGCCAAAATTGGACTCAGCGGATGGGCTACCTGAGACGCAGCCGCGGTCAACATTTGCATGAAATTATCTTTAAACATTAAATTGCAAGGTTTAAACTATCGATTCAAATAAATATTTCATTCATTTTTTTGAATTTTTTGTTTTTTTTTTTAAAGTTCTAAACCTCTTAAAAAATCACCCGTTATTTATTATTGGGATTTTCATTCACCTTAATTTGAAATGATTTTTTCATTGGTTACGTAAGTTTTAATTTGAAGTTTAGTACGAAATTATCTTTGCAAAAAATATATGACTTATTGTTTTAATTTAAAAATATATTGGATAATTCGACTTAAGTTCAAAAGACGAATTTAACGTGATAAAAGAGTTTGAAAGAGAAGATTTACGAAAAAAGTAACTATAAATATTTCAACTAACCGTTAGTAATAAGAAAATAAAAGAACGTTATGAATTTTTAAAACCTTTTAAGTAATTTGCCTAAAAATAAATTTAAATTCAATCAATCGATTAACATTTTAATCTAAAATTTACACACAAATTTACGTTGGATACCTAAAAATAGAGATAATAGGATAATAAAAATAATCGTAGGCACCGTAAACGATGGAAAGTAAAAGTACTTTCCCAAACAAATTTGGAAATTGTCTTCAAATTACGATATTAACGATGGTCTAGATATGCTGAATGAGTACCCTTTATATGCCTCCTTTAATATATATAGTTAAGGTCAAGTTGTCCTGCTGGTGCTTACTTCACTTTCAAATAAATAATTTTTCTAACATAAATATTTTTTCTAAAATAAACATAAAAATGTTTTTGACATTTCTGTTATTCGCTCATGGTTTTAAACAAGATAATTAACAGAATAGCTGATTTTTTAATTTTGTTCAAAAGTAAATTATGCGAAGTAAAATACTTCCCTTAAAAATTGTTTTTTTATTTGCTTTATTTCATGGAGCTGCATCAAAGATGTGAAATCAAAAAGAAAGTAAAAAAAAAATGCACTGTAGTGTATGCGTACTATATAAAACTAAAAAAACTTTTAAATGATAGTTCCGTTCTTAGCTGTAGGGCATGCAGGTTTTGGATATAGTCAGTCTTGATAAACATTTCCAAAAAAAAAAATGAAATGAGGAGACATTTTTGAAAAAACTAATACAAGTACAATTGATTTGAAAACTGAAAACTTTCGATGATTCATTCCAACTACAGATGCATTTTGCTTAAACTTTTTTATAACTTTACGAAAATATCCTTCAAATTGGTGAAGTGGCTTTTGAGTCTATAGAGGGCCAACAATACACATTTCATTTTTGATAAATGCCTGTGTTTTAGGCCAAGCCAGTTTAGCCTAGAACGAATTAATTTCAGAGCTTTCATGATTTTGGGACTTAATTTTATTTTAATTTTTGGACTTTTTCACTCTTCATTGAAAGCTCTGTGTTATGCCAAGCGGAATGATGCCCCAAACTAATTGTTGGGATCTTATTTGCTTTATTTTATTTCACGGATCCGCATCAAAGGCTTGAAATCACTTCACACTAGACTAAACAAGATTGGCCTATATTTACCTATTTTTATTTGGTTTAAAGGAAACAAAGCAGAGAAGAACGCCTTGTGGAGGAAAACTTCTCCTGATAATAGTGCTACGAGTACATAAATGTGACATATATTATTGCCCTCAAGCAAAAAAATAAAAATGTCTTGCAAAATGTAAAGGATCCAAATAGAACTACTGCTAGTTTTACATTAATAGAACAAGGTCTTAACAAGATCCATTATCCATAAGAAAAAAATCAAACTCTATGAAAGAATTGAAGGTGATTTGCATAGATTAGATCCGCCTCGAAAAAGAGAGCCCAATCAACTCTTCAATGGAGCTCAGAAAAAAAAAGAAAAGGGTTTTCAAATAAGATCGAAGCTAAAGATTCATTGAGAAAGCTACGAAGAGCTACTCAAAAACAACGAGCCTTTTGGGATTGGAAAATAAGTCATTAGGAGATAAAGTTCAACATGAAGACTTCTTAAAATTAGTTGAGTGTTAAAAGAAAAGATAATAGATCGCTACAAGATTAATCGAGTTCGAGTAATCTCAAGGAAAAGGATACTTCTCTTTCTCTAAGTATTGATTCCATTTTTCTATTCAAAAATTTTCATATAGTTAAAGATTTTTGAAAATTCAAATAATTTCTAGCCCATTCTGGAACTTTTCAGAATTTAAGGATATAAAAACAAATATTTGCAAAAACAATCATTAATATCATTGATGTACGTTAAAAGTGTGAAATTAAAACCTTAAGTCACTCGACTAATTATTATCTGGTAGCTACTCTAGATTTTTTCAGAAGGTAACGAAAAGAAATACATATAAGTACAAAATCATAAAACTTTATTTTGGTGAGGACTTAACACTGTGGAAACTATTATGCAGATGTGTATGCGCTTCCAATTTCCATAAAAATCATTATAAGATTTATCTGCAGTCTGCAGATAATATTTCGTGAACCTCAATGTTAACCTTCCTAGGTTTTGCCTTTTATATTCTCACACATTGTATCTGCAAATAGTGGGTCTGCCCCAAATCCGTCTAAATTTATACATAGTCATACACAATGTTACTCACCATAATTTTCACGAATAACCGCACCTTTACAGAAAAAAACCAAAACACGTACACATTTAAAGACACCCAAATGATTCAAATCGAAATCAAAGTTCAGACCACAATCATTGCTGGCTATTGTGGCTATGGTTATATAGAAGCTCCACTTCAATGTGAACTCATTTAAAGTGCCACTCAGTCAGCTTCCATATGCAATGCTCTTCTAATACTCGTATACATAGCAAAACACTACACCTCTACTCTACTGCAACTGCAGAAGTGCAGACTGCACCATATAATATTGATGCCCAACTTAATTCACATTTTCACCAAGTCATAAAACCAAGAACAACAACACCAACACACAATTCGAATTTTTCAATTTCGTAAAAACTGCTTAAAGGACAAAGGTATGTAGTGTACCTTTATGTTGTACAATAGCTCTCTCAAATAGAAGTGCAAACAAAGTCACCTGAACCTCTGGTCTGGGACAACAATGGCACAATTTTTCGAGTTTTTCCAGCCATTTGACCCACACCACAAATTATTTGAATTCTCTCTAAACAACAGTCCTCCCCAAAAAATAAAAACGAAACCACTTAATGCTGCATCGTTTGGCTAGAGATCTCGTTTCGGTTAGGAGTGTACTTATACGCTGCAGCTGGGCAGGCCAGAGGAGGTATAGACTCTGACTGTGGGAACCTCCACAGGCACTACTGGCCACTAAAATGCACCCACAATTCAGCAATGTTATCTGTCAGCATTGTGGACGGACTTTGGGAAACCGACTAACGATCAAGCATCGGAGATAAATTTTGCGAATCTACACCATGAGTTGAGTTTTGCAATTCATACAAAAAAAAATTTAAATGCATCTCTTAAGTTTCTCGTACTTGCTGTTATGATTCAAAACTTTTTAAATGGCTTAGTAAAAATGGTGAAAATGACAGACAGCCTATTTTAAGGGTGAAACCATAATTAACTATTGTATAACTTTAATGCCCTTCTCTAACTTTGCTTTGAATCCTTCACAGTTAGTGTTCCACTTTAATCATTTCCATAAGAAATTTTAATTGAACACACCTAAAATTATGACATTCCGTACAAAAAATATGAGAAATGTCATATTAGCTAGTGTGATTTTAAAAACGTCATCTTCGCATAGAGTCACATAAAATTGTTCGAGTGCTGAGTATACTTCGCTAAAATTTAACGTTATACTTAATTTTCATTAGGATTTTAATCAATTATATTATACAAACTCTAACTTAATGTCAACATAAAGTATGACTTGATTTTTTCGGAACATAACCAATACTTGTCCCTAAGAACTAATGTACCAATAAAACGATTGACTCGACAACGTTCTGGCCAAAGGAATGAAATGCCGAATAGCTAACAATTCGGTCATCAAAGTTAAACTAGGTACATACATACGTATATTGCCCCACATTTGCATGGCAAACGATTTTATGCGTTTTGTGATATTTAAGGGGTAAACTCGGGACAGATAAATATACTACATATACATATGTCTTTCACTGACAAATAATTTTGTACATCAAGAACAAAACAATGTCATTATATAGCAACAACTATAATACAAATACTCGACAAGCTGGGAATTTTATATTTTGAGAATAGAATGTTTTTGTATTTGGTTAAACAAAAAATCGCACATAAATTTTCGGTGCGAAATGGGATAACATTTTATTGTATTTGCTGGAAACTGTGTTTGATTGAAGCGAGATTATAGATAACTAGGTCAGTACCTAACTTGGAAAATGTATGTGGTATTTTACTATAGGTTTTTTTATTTATTTTATTTAGTTGGGAATGAAAAATTAAAGAACCTGACATTTAATAGAGATGTCAATAGGGTTTTGGTTAGGTAATTCTCATTCAACTGCGTGTGATGTTTTAAGTCAACCATTATTGATAGGGTCATATTTAAATATGAACTTGTATTTCATATTTATTCATTGATTTAAATGGAGAGCATTAACTGACATCCTCTTATTTTGATTTTGTATATGAATGGTGAAGTAGTATGAATAATTTGTCCTCCTTTTGGATTTTGTTAGTTAACTTAATTTTTCGACATCACAAAACAACAACAAAAACTTCGTTTCAATATTAATTCAGAAATTTTCTTCGTCTTTTTGGTGTGAAAATGATCTAGAATATAAATATTTATAGCCGTACTCATTCACTTCTGCACACATCGCCAACCTTTTTTTTAAAACAATTTTCTGAACACACCCACTCATTTGACAGGTCCATACCTCATTTTTTTCTGTTTGAAGTAAAAACGAGACGGTGTTCATACGAGCTTCACGTGATGCGACTTATTTTGACGTCTCTCTTTTTCATATCATTTCTACTTCTTGAAGGGAAAGAGATGGCGAGGTGAGGCAGAAAGTTCCAAAAGACGGTGTTCACATTGGATTGAAAAACTGGATTTTTTTGACGTTTCAGTATTCACATCTCGCTCCCACTTCTTCAGTAAAAGAAGATGTAAATACTGAAACGTCAAAAAAATCCAGTTTTTCAGTCCAATGTGAACACCGTCAATTAAAAACATCTGCCTCACCTCCAAGAGCTGAGAGTGATATACAAATAAGAGACGTCAAAATGAGTCGTCTCAAGTGAAGCTCGTATGAACACCATCCAACGTTTTGTTTTGTTTTGTATATCATGTGTGCTTTTTTACACATATATAGCCCAAAAATACTTTTTTAAAATATTATTTTAACTTTAACTTAAAATTGTTATTTTATCCACTTAAGCCTACTTTATACTTAAAAGCGAAATTAAATCAAATTTAAAATGAAATATCAATAATTCATACACCAATGGGTTTTCAGAAAAATAGTTTTCGTCATAAAATTTGGTTTGGAAAAGCCCATTGAGTTGCATTTGTTTCAAGTTTGTTTGTTTGACAAGTTTGTGTCTCCTTGTCGCCAAAATAATGACATTTAATTTTTGACAGTTTTTCACGCCTAGAAGAACAATGATTTTTTGATATGAAAATTTCATTTCGCATGGAGGTATAAACTAGGCTTTAGACGATAATGTGAAAGTTAAAAGTAAAACAAAAATTTTTAAGTTTTTAGGTGATAACAATTTCGGATTTTTTAATTTTTGGAAATATTAGCTTTTTATTTGATTATAAGTCAAAAAGTATGTAATGGTTACATTACCATGCCATACTGTAAGAAAAGTCGACAGGTATTGCCGTTTTAATTTTCACTTTAGTGCATTTTGGTAACAGTAGGTATACGCAAGGTTTAGGAACAATACAATTTGTTAATTTGATTTGTTTGAAAGACTTACAGCCCTATTATTGAGAATTTGTAAAACTAGAAACGAAACTAGTTTTAGGTAAAACTAGTTTTGTTTCGAGTTCTATAAAAATTAATCAAAACTAGTTTAAAAGGAAATCGGTATTTTTCATTTCTGGAGATAAAACAAGTTTTGGTTTTGAAACGAGTTTCTCGTTTTGACTGTATTAAACTAGATTTATGAAAGTAGCTGTATTTATTTTGATGGTTTGGCTGGTTTTGGGTCAGGTGCACTAAATTTTTGCACTGAAGCAACAAATTAATCCACAATATTGAATCTGTCAACCAAATTGAAGAATTGCTTTCACAAGTTGAATCGCCTTGCACCGAAACCGAAGCAATAAGTTCAAATAGTCTGTATTTACCCACGACTCCGTTTCCTGGTCAGAAGGAGTTTTTCCCACATTTTCTCAAAGGCGTTTAAAAAACGAAGGGCCTCGTCAGCCATAATAGGGAATTCTTCCGAAAAGCTCACCAGCTGTAAAGGAACGACGACGTGAGAAAGAAAATAAACATTCTGCAAAGGTGCATTTCGAGAATGGAAATGTGCCAAATTGCTTCTGATTGACAGGCAAAGAGCGATTGTCATGCCGAACTTACATGCGATGGAAGCTCTTGTTAATCAACGCAAGTTGTAAGTCAGCGGTTAGACATTTGGTATCGATGGTTGGAACCTATATTGCATCAAAGCACTGTTTTCTTTAAAAAGCAGATACATATGTACATACATATGTTCATTTAAGCTTAAATATATTTTAAACTACAAAGGTATGTTTATATATGTATGTATGTAATATAACGTAAAATAATGTTTATTTTTCGTTGCACAATAAAAAATAAAAATGCAATTTGGATGTTGAATGTTCATTTATTTAATTCAAACTTCCTATAATCTCATAGGTAGAAAGCATACTAATGCTTTGATTTTGCACCGCTTTAATAAGAAAGTGCTGCACCAAAGGGTAAAGATAGCAAGATCTGTAATCAAATAATAATATATATGTACGAAGTTCATAGTGTACTCTAATGTGTGTCTTACCGTCTTTGTGGGGTTGACATATGCAGTTTCGCCAAATCAACAACACGTAGAAAAGTATGCTCGCTCATCTTGAAGCCTTGATGAAACGCCAAACAGTCCAACTTTTCGAATACTGCATATTTCCGCGTCGGTTATGGGCCTACAAATAATCAATCGTCTTCTGCTGCCAAAAAGTTCTTGAAGCTAATTTGGGTAATATTCTTTTACGCGCCAACGTTAAAATTATTAAATATGCTCAATTATTTTGTGACATTTTGTAATTTATTTATTTTTGTTGACTTTTCCGATATTATTTTGTGATGAATAATATAAACAAGCTTTAAAACTAGTTTTGAGGTCCTTAAAACTAGATATTTCTGGTTTTATGAATTTCTAGTTTTATCCAAAACTAGTTTTATAATTTCGAGTTTTAGATGTCAAATTTTGTTTGAATAATACCGATTTGTTCAAAACTTGAAACCCGAAACCCTTATAGAACTAGTTTTACGTTAAAACTAGTTTTGAATGGTGTCAATAATAGGGCTGTTAGATAATTTGGTGAAGAAAAACAGTTTTGTAAATCAATTTCAAAACTTACAGGAATATTTATGCGAATTTCCAAAAATGTGCTTTAATTTTTAATGACGTCTTTATTTGCTGAGATATTGGAAATCAAGGAAAATAGTATAATTTTTCATTTAAAGCCGTTTAAACCATTCAAAACAACATTGGACAGTAACAAACAAAAAATAAATAAGCTATCGGCCATAATGGTCAATTTGATTAACTCAAACAAAAATTATTGAACAAATTGATGGCCTTCAAAAGAAAATAAATGTTTGGCTTGGCTTCAAAACGCATTATTAGAGCGCGTCATTACTTTTTTTTTAGACTTTTTTTTAGTTTTACTTTCTTACTAAAATTCCAAGTTAACAGTTGTTAAAATGATTAAAAAAGCCCTGCAATAAATAAAATGCGCATTTTTTTTACGTTAATTCACCTCAGAAAATTACTAAAAATAGGATTAAAATGTATGATGCGCTGCAGTACTGCGTTTCTGAATTCAGCTTTTGTTTCGTGTCATTGTCATTTCTTGCAGTAACCGGTATTTAAAAAAAAAAAGATTTGCAAACAAATCTCAAAACAAGGAACACGAATTTGTAGAATGCTTTTTGTTCCAACTCACTACGGCCACTTCCCGCCTGGAAAAATGTCAAGTCTAGTCAAGGCCCTAAAAAGGCTTTGGTAGGAGCCATCTAGACAAGGAAAACTTGTCAAATACTAGTGAGGCCCTCGCAAGAAAATACCACACATACATAAAATATATCTATTTTATACCCATCATACATAGTAAGAGAAATTAAAGAACTTATGTACTTTTTCAGTTTTAATATCTTACAACTGTATAGTGAAACAGTTCAGTAGTTAGCGTATTGGACTAAAGACATAGATACCGAGTTTTTTGTAAATTCTTCTCGGTAAAAAATAAAACCGACCTGGATTTAGTATTAAGATAGTTCTTAGGCCGAAAGGCATTAGCATTAAGTTATTATAGTTTAACTTAGAGCGCCCGACTGGGGCCAGTAAGTTAGTTTTAAAATATTGATAAGTAGGCTAGTTTTTATGAATTTTTGTCTAGCTTTAAGATAGTTTTAAGAAAATGGAAAATAAAAATGAATTAAAAAAAAAAAGAAAAAAAAAGCGTATTGGACTGGTAACCAGTATATCGTAGGATCGGATCCCAAACAAGACAACATTTTATTTATGTTTTTTGTCTGTCGAGGCAAAAGGTTACTTAACGGGTGAGGCCCGATACAAAATCGAGTGTTATCCTTGCTAGGCTCATGTAAGGGTCAATGAAAAACTTTCTAGCGCCCGTTAAAAACTAGATTATTTCTTCAGGTGGATTATAACTTTAAAAAATCTTTTTCTATTTATTTTTTTGACTAAATTTTGCATATTCCAAATTTTCCATATTCGATAGGAATGGAACAATTCGAAAACCCAATCGAAAACGACATTATAAATGCAAAGCAATATTACTTTTTGAAAATTCTCCATACATTGTATTTTCATAATATGCGTTGCACAGCAGCATCGCATAAAAGCTTTAGCGATGCACATATATACTTTACGTATACGAATTTAGTGATAATTTTATTTTTTAAGAAGTATGAGGAACAAAAGAAAAGCAAATCTTGAATATTTTATTTTATGTGATCCTACATTTCTCGTTTGAAACCCCCTACTCGGAGTAATTTAATAAATGTTTGTTCGTAGAAGATTTACTTTCACAATCTTACGAATATTTTTTCAATTAGAATATATTAAACTGTTTGCAAAATCTGATCTGACTAGTCTATTTGAACTTGTCATTCACCTTGTATACTCCAAACATCATCTTGTTCAATGAACTATTATTTTCCTAAATCAAAATTTAAAATTTATAGTTCACTCTCGTCTCTTTCCTTATCTTAAAATTAAAATTCTACCAACAATCCGAACCCGAATTTCTTTACCAATGAAAGAAAGTAAAAACTGAAAAGCCTAACTATTCATGATAATCATCGAATATCCGGTAAATGCTCATGTACGGTGGCAGCATTAAGATCCATTCAATCATATGTTTTGTTTCACCCAGGTTTATATTTTTCATTGTTTAAAACAACTTAACAACTTAAACATGCAACACACAACGGCTAAGATATACATTTTTAAAATTCACATCAAGTGTTATGCGAATAATCTTTTTTTATTGCCACGAGCCGTGTATATGTCTATTGTGACTTTTGTTTCTATTATTTATCAAAACTTTCCCGTTTTCTTTTGCCACTATTTCATTGGGTTTCAATCAACTTGGCCGGCAGAGTGCGATCTTTTATGAAGTTAAAAATAAAAGAAATTTTTTTTTTCCTGACATATGTCGGATTTTGACTTAAACGGCAACACTACGCTATGCTGTGAGCTACTGGTATGATGACCCATAATTTTTCTATCTCTAACTTTCGCTTGAGGCATAAAAGGAACATGATGCCAAAGTGAGATTCATTTAATTAAAACTGCATGTTCGTGGTTATTAATTAACCGATCAGTTTAGAGACCAGTTGGCAGAAAAATGACAGTTCTCGTTTAACAAGATATTCAAGCGTGCGAATATTTCAATAACATATCACAAACAACATCGAATCATGTACATATGTATATATGTACCTACAAACTCTTAGCTTTCAAAAAATTTAAAAAAATGGCTACTTAAAAAGTTTTAAAACAATTTAAATGAAAAACTTATACACAGGCACACGTCTAAAATCCAATCTTCATTAATATTCAATCAGCTCTTGGCTTCCAATTCTTCATATTTATTTATTAAATCTATCAATACACTATTTTCTCTCCACACATCATCGCATAGATGATCTGATAAATGCGCCAACAAGCATCCTGTGGTGTTAAAGTAGACATTTTGAAATTTGAAAAAAAAATGTTGTGCGTTCATGACATTTTGGGTGGGTTAACAAGTTAGCGGTTATCTTTGTAGTTTGATTTTTTTTTTTTTGAGAAATAAATTTGTGTGCATTTATGCAGTCGATTCAACACTTTGATAACAAAAAACGTTGTTGCATCAAAATTTTTGTAAATATACAAAGTAGATGGATACCAAATAAGTAACTTTTACTTACGGCAATTTAATGATCATCATAACTTGTTTGGTTGGTTAGCACTTACCTAAAAAAAAAGAAAACGAAAATGAATTAATAAAAAATAATACTTTGAAGCATTTAGTAATACTTTAAAACTATAATCATTGCTTAATTTAACGGGTACTTTTTCGAAATGGTTGATCTTCTGAATAGGGAGGGGTCATTTCAACGTTTTTGAAATTAATAGTTGATGTATTCTTCGATAATACTTGATTGGATACCTGTCGTTCGTCAAGTCACATCGTCAAATCATGTTGCACGATGTTACTCAGGCATATCATTTATAAAGATGACTTTAAACTTGATGTTGGAAAATATTTCACCCACCAAAAAGTACCAAAAATGAACAAGGAAAATTCCCAAAGTTTATATTTTTTTTTAAGATGAACAGAATTGTAAAAACTCCCCTTTTCACTTTGTCTATCATCGAAAGGACAAGTTTGATCAAAATCTCGAGTTGGATTCTCTTATGAATGCATAACTTGCCATTGCCATACTCGTATAGTTACAGTGACCATTTTTAGGGGCAAAAAAGAGGACAACTTTTTAAAAAACGTAAAAAATGGTTTATTTTTTTGAAAGTTTTTCTTCAAAACCAAAACCCATATATATAGCAAAAAACATCCTAATACACCTAAGGTAGGCCTTCTGTTAAAACATCGTAACTCTTAAAATCACACTGAACTTAAATATTAATGTCTAGTAACTGTGTTCAGTAACATGGTTCCTTTTGATGGTTCTATCAAAAAGCTTTTTAACTTTTTACGTTCTAAAAACTCCATTTTATTATCTTTTATATTGGTTTTTTTGTTTTCCAAACAATTTTTTAAAACAGACTTACGAAGATTTGACAGAAGGCTGATGATAATAAGATTAATTCAAAGAAGCGTTATTCATAAACACAAATTAACCAAATAAGAAGCGTCTAAGCAACTAAATCTCACTGACTCTTATTGTCAAGTTGACGGAGGTGGAATACTTTGGTGGGACAAGATTATCCGTTGAGTTGTATTCAAAACATGTGTAATATCGGGTTTTTCAATAAAGGCGCTACAAAAGTTTTTTTTAAATAAAACAAAAACGGCTTTGGATATCAATGAAATTCTTTAATCCTGTGAAAGTACGTTCGATGCCATTATGTATGGTAATCGATCTCTTGCGCATGACCACCACGGGCGCGCTTGCAGAAGTCCAGTCGCTGAACCCAATTTTCGACGGTTTTCAAGCATAAATCAGCCGATACTGTTGCAATTTCACGTTCGATATTCGTATGAAGTTCATCAATCGTCGCTGGCTTGTTGGCATGGACCATAGACTTGACGAAGCCCCACAGGAAATAGTCTAACGGCGTCAAATCGCACGACCGAGGCGGCCAAGCAACTGTACCATTTCGTGAGATAACACGTTTTCCAAACTTGGTTTCCAATAAATTGATTGTGACATTCGCTGTGTGGCTTGTGGCGCCATCTTGTTGGAACCACATATTCTCCAAGTCCATATCATCCAATTGAGGCCAAAAAAATTCGGTTATCATTGAACGGTAGCGATCCCCATTCACAATAACGTGTCGGTCTTGATCATCATGGAAGAAGTACGGCCCAATGACGCCGCCAGCCCATAAACCACACCAAACCGTAATTTTTTCGGGATGCAATGATGACTCTTGAATGTGTGGATTGCTGCCTGACCAATATTGTATATTTTGTTTATTGACAAAGCCATTCAGCCAGAAATGAGCCTCATCGCTGAAGATGATTTTTCGATGAAAATCCGAATCATTTTCAAGTTGTTGCTCAACCCAATTCTCGAACATACGACGCTTCTGGTGGCGGCTTCAGTTCTTGCGTCAATTTAATCTTGTAAGGATGTAGGCCAAGATCTTTTCGCAAAATTCGCCAAAACCATGTCACAGAGATGCCCAACGCTTGAGAACGACGTGTGAGAGACACATTTGGGCTTTCTGCAACTGAAGCCTCAGCGGCAGCAATATTCTCGACACTACGGGCACTTCTTTGTCTCACTGGTACGGGAACATTTTGTACTGTGTCTGTGGATTCAAATTTTTCCACTAGACGCTCAATTGTTGATCTGCTAGGACGATTATGACGACAATAAATTGGACGTAGCGCTCTTAACGTTGAGGCCACTGACTCCAAATTTCGGTAGTAAATTTTAATAATTTCGACTCGTTGTTAGCTCGTATATCTTTCCATTATGAAATAGCAAACCTTACTGAAGAGAAATGTCAAAAGAGCGGCAAGAAATATGGCGTCTTTTGCTGTCCCTGTCGCTCTACTTTTGTAGCGTCCTTGTTGAAAAACCCTTTATAATATTCTCGTACTGGATTTCTGATAACAAAATTTCATAAAATATTAACAGCCCTATTATTGACACGATTCAAAACTAGTTTTAACTTAAAACTAGTTCTATAGGAGTTTCAAGTTTTGTACAATTCGGTACTATTTTCCAACAAAAATTTGACATCTAAAGCCTAGTACTTAAATCGAGTGAAAATGAAATTTCTATACAAAAATGTCGGTTAATTCACAGCGATGGAATTCGCAACGAGAGATGAGAACCCAAATTCGAGTGTGAAATATGACCCGGTTCGATATATATTTCACAAAATGATTTTCATTTCCCAATGTACAACCAATAGGAAAAAAATTAAGAGATTTTTGTTGCTACCGAAAATGCAAAATTTATACAACAAAATACGAAATACAAATATACATTCTTCAAAACATATTTCAAGATTCAGTCAAATGAATTTCATAAAAATCAATTTATTTTTTCCATTCAAAGTAAGTATTTAAAATTCCAAACTGGAATCAAAAATTCACGTGAAAAACAATAATATTTCCATTTCACAAGAGGCTTAACACAGAAATTCATAAAACCAGAAATATATAGTTTGAAGGACATCAAAACTAGTTTTGAAGCTTTTTTGTATTATTCCTCACAAAATTGGAGTTGTATTATTTGGCGTTTCATCAGGGCTTCAGGATGATAAAGCGCAGTTTTGAACGTGTTGTTGCTTTGTTGAAACCAAATTTCTATTTCTATTCTCGAAATCTATCTTGGCAGAATAAAAACTTTAGCCCATCGATTAATAAAATTTTAATAAATTTTTGACAAAATTTACTCCACCGTGAAGTTCTTGCATGATTTTTTCAGAATCTACTGCTTGTATGAAAAAAATTATGTTCATCTTTTTTGTTTAGAATGACGTAAGCTACAATTTGTACCTTCACAGTTTTTCAACAAAAAAATTATAGTTTTCGAGAAATTAGGAAAAAACTGAATTTTACCCCCTTTAACCCACCTTCAAAATTTAAGCCCTGGCCCAAATTAACAAAACTTTTCAGGAAATGCTTCAGACGTGAAAACAAAAGGTCTCCACCAAAATCCAGCTTTGTCGGATTTTTTTCGTTGTTTTGCCATTTTTTTGTCTTATTTTCCTGGGCTAATAGCTTAGTTGAGAAATTTTTGCTAAGGAATCTCGTTCAAGAAAAAAGCACTTGCAATTTTTGAAATTCTTGAAATGCAAAAAATTGCAGATTTGATACCTTATTGCAAGTTCCTAGCATGCTTGTTTCCTGAGATACAAGTTATGACCTCCTAATTTCACTGTGAAGTTAGCAGGTCAGCATGAATTTTAATTTACTTAAAAAAAAGACTTCAAAATTTTGAAGCCTATTCTTGAAATGCAAAAAAACTGCTAGTTTAGAGTCTT
Organism: Dasysyrphus albostriatus; assembly: GCA_946251815.1. Classification (NCBI taxonomy): domain Eukaryota; kingdom Metazoa; phylum Arthropoda; class Insecta; order Diptera; family Syrphidae; genus Dasysyrphus; species Dasysyrphus albostriatus. The sequence continues at coordinate 34,823,228 of OX276336.1, read as the reverse complement.
ACTGCAAGTAAGCAGGTCACTCGATCACACCCTTATTAGGCGAACTACGAAATCGGGAATAGAAACACAGACAAAAATGCCAACAAAAAAAAACTCCAAATTCTATCAAGGTCCCACTTGCATGGATGAAAGTTGCCCTGCAAACTTCAGAGATGTTACTAATATGCCCAATCAACTGTTGTTCCTGAGCCAAATGCATTTGGTTTAAGGTCACAAGAAACTTTGAATTTTCCGCTGATGAGATCTAAAAAATAACACGAAGGTCCCAAGGGGTACTACAACTATTGGAAATTTAACTCAGATAAGTATTTGTTATTATTTATTATCACTCAAAACGCTGGCACCAAAAACTACAATACCAAATCTAAAAAGTTTAAATTGATAAAAGCCATCATGGTGATTACTACAAATGAGATGTTAATAGAGTTTAAAACCACTTTTTGCATAAATTCAAAAGTTTTAATATTTCCTAAAGATTGCCTTCTGTTACTTCTTGTTGCTTTTCCATTAAATTATGTGGCGTGTAGTTAAATCTCTTCGATAAATCACTTCCTCCTCGTTTATTCGATATCCCTAAAAAGATTCAACCTCAATTAATCTTTTAAAAGTAAAAATTACTTTGTTTTTTAAAGCGTATACAGCGAGGTAGGTTTTAGCCATTTTCGGTTCAATAGTCCCAGCAAGTAGAGATAATTATGAAATTTTCACGGATATCGTCTATCCCGCTGATGGTTCACGTTTCCTATAAAAGTTTTTTTTTTTTTTTATTCTCGGAAATTGTATCTCACTATCGTCAATATGACTGGTTGTGCGTTTGCTCCAAGCACTATATAGCAATTTTCAACGAAGCGTTTAAATTTGCAAGAGCGCGTTGATGGCGCCAAGGGGGCTGGAACTGGGGCTGGCTCATGGCCATGAGATGGAGGAATGGAAAACGATGAGTTGTTGCTGGCGATGATGAAGATGATAAAGATGATGATGATGTTCGAATCAAATTAACCGGCTAAATGAATTTAACAATGGCGGCTTAAAATTTGGTTTTGCTGCGGTCGACAGGAAAAAAAACTGCCAGCCAAAAATGATTCATTTATCGGGAACGATAAAACGGGCAGAGTGTGATTTTTGCACAATTTAAAAGAATCATTTCATTACTGACCGACCAACCAACCAACCATCAACCGACCGATGAAGCTGCAGTAAATTGGTGTGAGATGCAATCAAAACGATTTTAAACTGAAAATCATGTTATTTATTTATTTAAATTGGTTTAAATTAATTAAAGCACCAGTTTATGGCTATGTGACCAATTCAAATATATGGATCAATATGGTTAATTGAGCTGTCATTACTCTCTCTTTCTCTCTATCTGTTCTAATGTCCATATGTTTTGTGCAGTGATATGATGATGTTATTTTTGTATGTTTTTTTCTGATTGCCAAATCAATTCGGAGCAAGATTTCATCTGATTTTAAAGCACACATAATAATATGCAGTTTCGATCCATCATCAGATACAGTAACGATGATGTTGCAAAAATGGCAATGTAGTTCATGATTTCTTCTCTGCCGGATTCTGCTATACAGCCATCAGCTACTGATGGTGCTGCAACACCAATTGCCAATGATAGTAATGGAGTGGTAACAAAAAACTGGCATAGAAAACGAAACTTGTCGGGCAACATTGCGTACACAATATTCCTTTCGATTTTTCCATTGAATCTGCATTGAAATTGAAAAAAAACAACAACACAAGCAGTAGACAAAAAAAAAATTACAAATCAAGTTTATGTTGCATCCTTGCAACAGTTCGTCGGTCGGTCGATACAGATCTCAATCGTTCAATGATTTTGATGTCCCAATGATGATTCAAAGATAAATACGATTAATTATGTGTTTTGTTGCAATCATTGTTTGATTAAAAAATGAAAGTTGATAAAAAATATATGTACTCCATCAAGATATAAGGATGTTGTGGATAATCAAACTATTGAATGTCAATTTCATGCTTTATTGGATTTATGTGAATTGCATTGCTTCCTCCATGAAAGGTCACGAAACACGATAAAGAGATTGGCAATAAGGTTGGGCCGGATGCTTTATAGATCAAAGAAAGACATTTGCAATTAGTCATCATTTAATTAATATAAGAAAAGAATATCTACCAACCAGAGGTGTTACCCTTTCAGACAAGAATATGAATGATAGAGAAAAATATTGAATCAATAAAAAACCTTTATGTATTTATTATTTTCAACGGGTGATTCATATATATACAAAGAGGTTTTTTTCAATAGATTTCTTTGACAGATTAACTCGTTATTAGTATTTTGCTGTCATGTTATTTTTATTCAGCATTGTATAACAAATCATCACGGATATAGACTCACACCACAACATCGTCTTCAAATTATTCAGCAAAATTGCTGTTTTTGAATTAAAAAGCTGAAGGACTTTAAAGAGTTGAGTTTAATGGCCTCCTGGACAAAGCTCAAAGGAGCCTGTCTGAAGTAACATGTAAAAGTTGTGCTCGGAGACCTCAATGCCAAAATTGGAAAGGAAAATATCTTCGGTGGATTATTCGGTAAGCAAAAACATAGTCTCCACGAAGAGACAGCCTCTCAGTAACACAGTTCAAGGAGACCAACGAGTCACGCAATCGAAGCAACAATAGGAAGTTAAATAAGCAAATACTGGACTGGATCGCACGTATTTACTCTTATATTCAAGAAGCTGAGGGTTGGAGCGGTTTTTTTTTTAAATATGTAATATATTTTGAAATTCTTAAAACATTTTTAGGGAAAATTTTTGGTATGCAAAAATCTTAAGTATTTATTTATGTGCATTATAAGTTTATCAACAAATTTAATTCATAAGCTCTTTTGTAAAATTTTGATATGCAATATTTTTAAGTCTTATTGGAAATTTGTAGTATAAAAAAATTATTTAAATCGGTTCAGACGATAATGAGAAAATTAAAAATTAAAAATAACGTTCTATGTTTTTTTTATAATTTTTGGCACTAATTTAAGCACAAAGAAGAAGTTTTGTAAAAATCGTAGGAGCTGTATTTAAGAAAAATCCTTCACGGTTTTCAACATCTGTATGGAAGGTAGGAACCGCTATTGTTTAATTAAAGCAATTTTTTTTAAACACTTTGAAGAGTGTTTAAAAACTTTTAAATTCCAAGTTTAAAAAAATTAAAATATTTGATTTAAAAAATAAAATTGAAAAAATTTTAAAAATCAAAACAAAAAATTCATCAAAATTTTGGTAAAAACTATTTGGATTGCTAAGAAGCTTCTGTATGAAAAAAAAATTGAAATCATTTTTTTGACATTTGTATGGAAGGTAGGTACCACTATTTTTTCATTAAAATGAATTTTTCTAAATACTTTGAAGAGCGTTTAAAACCCCTAAAATACCAAGTTTTATAAAAATCAAAATATCAAACACAAAATTTGAATTTTTTTTAAATTAAAAAAAAAATCGGTAAAAACTATTTGCTAAGAAAAAATATTCAAATCAGAAATATCGTTTTGAAGAAAATCGAAAATAAAAAATGGTTCTTTGAGAGGTACCATTAATAACCATTTTTTGAAAAGTGGTTTCCCATCCAAAGACAGCCTTTAAAATACAAATAAATTTGGTGGCACAACAGCTCGTGAAGAGCCAAGGCCTAGTGACTTACAACTCTCAACCATTCCTGTGTGCGTATTTTTGGCAGGAATGGAGGGGATCTACAATTTTTTTGCCGAGTCCGAACGGCTAGATGAGAAAGCACTTATTCATGACAAGTATACTCTTGGAGAATTTGTCAGTTCCTCGCAAGAGGCAGTACCTCGCGAAAAAAAAAACATTTCTGTTTTTAGGTGGCAGCGGCTGGGAATCGAACCCAGACCTTTGGCATGACAGCCCTATGCACTAACCATCATGCCACGAGGTACTACAAAGACAGCCTTTACTAAAAAAAATTTTTGATTTTCTTAAGAAAAGTTGTGCAGCCGTTTTTGAGAAATAAAAATTTTGTAAAATTATATGGCAGATACCGTTATTTATATTTCTAAGAACAAAAATTAAAAAACCTGTGGCCGTAATGGCCATTATCACCAAAAACCACTATGTGCCAAGTTTTAAGAAAATCGATCCAAGTAAAAAAGACAAGCAACTGGAGCGCGAGTTTTTCGGAATAGTGAATGTTAGCTATAGTCACCAAAGAACACGGATTAAAATATGTATTAAAGCAGCATTTCCATCTGCATCAGAAAAATGAGAATCAGGAAGAGCCAGTTGTAGGACAAGAAGAAAAGCTGTCTGTAGTCAATGCAGACTCAGTTCCCACCAACCCAGTGTAGAAAAGGTAGACGAAGCTATAAAGGAGCTTAAAAACAACAAGCCCACCGGATCTGATAGTCTACTCTAAAGTCTACTCAAAGTGTGCATGCATCAAATCATCAAACAAGTTTGAGTGAAAAAACAAGCGTGACCGATGACTGGTCTATCAGCCCCATCATATGCCCCGTCTACAAAAAAGATATGTCCTGCAAGAACTATAGAGGCATAAATAAGTAAGTGAATAACACACCGACGTTCATTAAAAGTGAAAATTATTGCTGAAAATGTCGCACATCGAAGCAAAACTTTACAGAATGAGTATAGATAATGCATCGTTGTATGACAAAAGTGGCAAAAGGGCAATTTTGAACAAGCTTGCGGAGCACGCTGCAGTGAGAGGAGACACAAGAAAGAGAGCTGTTCAAAATCACCAAGGAAATTGTTGGGCTACGTATTACCACATTCTGTGTTGTTTTTAGACACAAATGGCAATCTTTTGGTGATAATAAAAGATCAGCTAAGATGGATGCAGCAATTCCGTGCACTTCTGATAGACAGTCAGAATGTGGACTAAATTCCGAAAACTCTCCAGATGAACAGACCTTTTAGGGAAATTGACACCATAAAGCAGCTGGCATATCAGCCGAGTTCCTAAAAGTAGATATTGTTAAGATTCCCAAAATATAGTCGTTCTTAAAAATGCAGTAATTGACGTGGTAAAACCGTTCTGTTTATGCTCTCGAAATTAATTAATTAATTAATTAATTCGACCGGATAAGAAAAAGGATAGAGTTATCACTCATTACCCAAGAGGCATCAAGCCAGATTTCGCTGTGGCCGATCCTGTGTCAATCATTTTAACATCCTGAGAATAATTCTACATTTGTCCAAATATAATATGATATATAATATGTTCCGTGTCAAACAATGTGGGTGGATTGGAGCATATGTGCCAATTGCTGCAAGTGAATGGGGAGCTGGTTTAAGGATAATATCATTCTAAGGCAGGAAGCTTTTGATAAGTTCACACAATTTAACTGGAATGCTTCCTCCGGTGTGAAACCTCAGCATAATAAAGCTTAGCTGTGCACTTATGACAACAAAAAAAATAAATAGATAAATTTGGTGGCACAACAACTCGTGGAGAACCATAGCCTAGCGACTTACAACTCTCAATCATTCCTGTGTGCGTGTTGTTGGCAGGAATGGAGGGGACCTACAATTTTTCGTCGAGTCCGAACGGCTAATGAGAAGCACTTATTCATGACAAGTATACTCTTGGAGGATTTGTCAGTCCCTCGCAAGAAGCAGTACCTCGCAAAAAAACATTTCTGTTTTTTAGGTGGCAGTGGCCGGGAATCGAACCCAGACCTTTGGCATGACAGTCCTACGCACTAACCATCATGCCACGAGGTACTACATAAACAAGAATGTATCCATTAAAAGCAAATCAGTTTGAATTTTGCTTGTTTTGAACTCAGAAGCTATTTTAAAAGCTACTTCATTTTCATTTCATTTATTACGTATTTTTATATACTAACACAGTAAGATAAATCTTATAAAATAGTGCAAGTTTGTGAATAATATAATACATGGAATATAAAAAAATTATTGTACATGTTTAGTCCTTTATTAGCCGTTTTCCTTTGGAGGTGGCAAAGTACCTATGAGTAGATGAAAACCCTAATCTAGTACTACCAACTGCACATGCTCTCATGTGCGAGTAGATACATTTTACATGGGAAAGCAGTTTGGTGTGTTCCATTGAAGAAAGCTAGCAAAGTACTTGCAAGTACTTCGCCACCTCCAAAGGAAAACGCCTATTATGGACAGTTAAATTGAAAAGGATAATATAATATTAATAATAAATTGGATGTAAACCTAGATGGCAAGAAATAGATAAGGAAATTGAAGCTTAAAAAGAAAGAGATAGAAAAAAAAAAAAAAAAAAAAAAAAATTCAAAGAAGGATTTGTTTTTTGCTATTTTACATTTTTATTTAATTTTCTATCTACTCTTGTTTTATCCATAAAATAACTCGTTTAAATTCTTAATTACTTGATCAACAAGGTCACGCATTGAATTCTCCTAAATCTTGATTTGACATCTCATATCATTTAAACTACTGCGTGTTTAAAGAATGTTCATAAATTAGGATACATTATTTATATTTATTCCTAGGTTTATTTTATATTATTAAATATCTTGTTCCAATCCTTCTAAAAAATTTTTTATCTCAAAAATTATGTAGGTGTGATGAATAAAATATGTTATGACTGGAAATTTCAAATTTCACAACGTTATGAAACGTTTCAGGTCTTCAATCTTGTTGTTAAAATTAACTAATACAAAAAATTGGAGGAATAGATTTATAACGTTGGTATGTTCCAGTAAGTAGCTGATGTTTTTGTTTGCACATACGAAATAAAAAATATAAAAATTTTCAAAATATTTTCTAAAAAAAATAAACAAACAAATGTGACAATAAATATACCGTTTTATTCAAATTTCATTTTTATATCCTTGCATCATTAACTTTAATTAAATTCCAAATTCCAGACTTCATTAGAATAAAAATGCAAACAAAAATTCTTATGACCAATTTTAACTAAAATAATTCAATTATTTCGTTCAACAAAAGGATTTATAAATGGAATGAATATGTATACGTTAACATTTTTATATTTCAGCAAATAACTTGAACAAGGTGCATTCCCTAAGGAGAGTATAACAAAATTCAATAACAATAATATAAATATAAGCACTAAAGAATGATTTACAGAATGTATCTCGATTCACTTGAGAATTTTATTGATAAGCCACTTTGAAAGATTGATGTGATATGATTGTGATGTAAAAGTAATTGAATTGGATTTATATTTGATCAAGGTAAGAGTTGGAGAGGTAATATTCAAATTTATATGTTTTTTTTGTTTTGTTTTATTTTATTATCAAACTTGTATAAAGAACAAGTTTTGAAAAGTTTGGCACATATAAATCTAACTTTAATATTATTGAAAACCGAAACTTGTATCATAAAAATAGTGGGAAGTAATAATAATAAATAAAAATAAAAGTTTGTTGCTATCTGTGTTAAAGTGAAAACGAAATTGAAGATAAATAAATTAGGGTTTTTTTTCTAGAGATATACATAGGTAAGTCTTTTTTTGGTAATAAAAATTTTCTCTAAAGAAACTTTCGAATGCAATTTCACAATGAGACAGTTTTCAGAGTAAAGTAGCTTTTAACACAAGAAGAGAAGGCCAACAAGTGGGTTTCTCCATATCGTACTTCGTTGGTTTGTGCATCGGTTCGACTGTGTGTGAATGTACAATATTCGGACTGTATGGACTGATTTGATTAAAATTTGTAATTTCTTAGAAGAGACCTTATTCAAATTTTTGTTTTAGTTTATTTAGAATGGATATTTGTCATACAGAAATATTGTAGTTTTCAAATTATCTAAAAAAAAACGGCTCACACGATTTTAAATAATCTTCGCAACTCGGTTACTTATAAAAATGTTGCGCATAGTGTTTAAACACTTATCTGTTGACTTATTTTATAAAAAATGAAGGGAAATGATCAACTTAAACCATTTCCATAGAAAATATATCAAAATTGGTATTTTCCCTACAAGAAATAAGAGCAAAGCTGTCGGAAATATTTCGGTTCTTCTCAAAATCAGAACTCTAAACTATGTTATTCGCGTAAAACTTACAAACAAATATCAGGGTATAGAGGTTGGAAATAGATAAGAAAAAACCTCATTAAAGGGGGCTAATATTTCTCCCCGCTCGGGAGCTAATATCGTTGTCTGTTCTCAAGATATTTGAGACAAAAAAAATTCCAACAATTATTGGTAAAATTACTTGCAGTTTTTTTCGCATTATAAAAAACCTTTTGATATTTTAAAAAATTTTACCAGTTTTTATAAGTAGTGCATAAAATACAATTACCTTGAAGTCAATATCATTATTTGTTCTGAAGACATTTAAGAAAAACCACTTTGTTCGAAAATTTTAAGCAACTTTTTTTTTTAATTAATAAAAAGTATAAATTGATATATTTTTATATTTTTACCAATTCTTTATTACGTTCTTTATGCGTCAAATAAAATCATCTCGAATTTGCTAGCCTGATTTGTTCTTGAAATGCATGAGACTTAAGAAACTTAACAAGGAGTTTTTTTAAATTGCTATAGTAAAAAAACCGCTCATTGAATTTTTTTGAAAGTCCTTTCAGAACGTATTGAAACGTTTATCTACAAAATAAAATTAATTTGAAGTCGACATCCTCATTCGTTCTTGGGATATGGTGAACGAAAAGCAGCGAAGGAACGTACGAACGTGAACGTACGAACTTACGAACGTACGGACATACGTAGACATCTCTCTTAAAATGATGGATTCCGATTCTAGGGAGCTCAAAACGTGAAGATATGTCAAAATTTTTAATTCGACAAATCGGACTAATTACAATAACTTCCAATGTGAAGTTGAAAAACTATATTAAATAGAAAAAAAATTATGAAAAAAAAACAGCAACACTTGAAGTATTGTTTTGTAGCTTTTTAGAAAGCAAGAAATGCATTCCTATTATTTATTCCAAATTTCGATTTGAGGGTTTTGATTTAAAGAATTTTAACGCAGACCACGTAGACGTACGTGAATTTTGGTTACTCGTACTATTGCCAAAACAAAAATGGTGTCAGCTACAAACTGTTTTTACAGTTTTTAATCAAAAAAAGGTCAAGCTTCATATTCTTATAAAAATGATACGGAGTCCATCGTACAAGTTTTTTGCGTGATTCAATAAATGACTTTAGAAAACCATGAAAAATATCGAATGAAAAAACGCATCCTTAAAATTTTTCAAAAAGATTGTGGCTCTAAATTTCAAGTCCTAGAGCAGGAAAATAAAAACTTCATCGCATTTCTATTAACTGTTAGTTCGACTTTATACAACAATCCGGCTTTCTTCTTCAAAAGATTCACCAAAATCTGTTAAAAACATTTGTTACTAGTTGAACTATTAGAAACCGATTAAAAAAAGAACACCTGGTAGTTTGAAAGGAGTATTAGAAAAAAAGCATATTTTAGCAACAACAAATATTCAAGTTTTGAATAAATAATAGTACGAATGAGCCCCAGTGTATGTTGATTTTCTTATTTGCGATGATAGAAAGGTGCTTTAATTATGTCAAGTTATATATACATTCAAAAACAAAATCGAACTCAAGATTTTGATCAAACTTTTTATAACGATGGCAGGGAAGAGAAAAAAAGTTGATTTCAAAATTCTGTCTGTCTGTCTATCTGTCGTTCAGCTTTAGCCAAAACAGTTGACACTATTATTCCATACTTGGTATATAACGTTTTTTGACCATTCCTTCTTCACTTTTTTTCTAGGAATTTTACATAATCATATTTTTCTTAAAAAAGGCTCCACAATTTTGTTTGGTTTTATTAAAAAAATAACGGTTCTTTTCATACAAATTTTAATTTAAATATATTTGTTCTAAAAAGTCACTCCAACGATTTTGATTAAAGTTTTCTGTATACTAAAACTAGTGCAATCTACTACCTAAAATTATAAAAATCTACACTTCGCAACTTTAAGAACTGACATTTTTATAATGTTTATTTTGTATTTTGAATTTTTTCATTATTAACTAAACTGATTATTTTTTTTCAGGTTAGGTACGAAATCTTGCAAATTAAAGCCTCGTATTTGAGATCTCGTAATTACAAAATCCTGCTTTTCATAATCTCGCAGTAATGAAAACGCACAAACTAAAACCTTGCCAATCAAAAATAGCATATCTTGCAAAATTTAAGTGTGTTGCAATGCATTTTCGCAATTGTTGTGCTATGCAATTAAATTTTGCAAGACATTCTTTTTTTGATTTGCAAGGTTTTAGTTTGCGACATTTCATTTTTGCGGGATTATAAAAAGCAGGATTTTGTAATTGCGAGATCACAAATACGAGATTTTAATTTGCTAGATTTCGTACCGTTCAGCTATACTAGAAGTGACCAGTGCAACCATTCTCTCAAAAACGAAATGGTGAATTGGGTAGAATTATTGGTTTTAAGCATGCTTATGACCCAAACAAATTTATTCAATAATAGAAGCCCTTAAACTTAATTGTTCATTTCTTCTTCTCATTTTCCAGTACATTCAATAGTCAAGCATGGACATATTTTTAAATCTAAAGAAATACTTTTTTGAAATTGCAGATATGCTATTTTTTAAACTATCTTCAACCAAGATTTTACGTAAATATTTGTGCATATACAAAAATTTATCAAAATCGGTTAAGTGGGTACCGAAAAAAATTCGAAAATAAACAGATCTTGGTAGAATTAAATCTACTACTTTGACTAAAAAAGTCTGTAGGTGTCAGAACCAGCCATCTTTGTAGTAGCAAGAGTTACTACCATCGATCTCCTACCAGAAAATATTCGTTAACTGTTAGTAGGTAGTTCCTACTAATGTCAAAGAAAATCACCCACTTACTGATGAAAGTTTATGGGTAAAGACAAATATTTTCTTATTCTTCTTTTCACAACAAAAAAAGAAGCTTTGACAACTTTTTTTTTTGCATAATTAGCCATACTCGAGATATTGGAAAAATCGCATTATTCAAATGCGCCAAGCTAGTTTATAGTTTTCCCATCATTTACCATTTCAAATATATATAGGTACCTATGCATGTGAAAGAAAATATTTCCATTGTACGTAAAGGTTATTTTTATAAAGGTTATTGTGTCAGTATATGAAAAGATAACTTTGTCACTATCTTATAGGCTTGATATAACCTTTGCTTATACTCGTATATTGTTTTCTTTATCAGAATGTTTATTTTCATATTTAAGTATTGGTTTGACAAATTTTGTACAAATTTAGCACATAGGTTAATAAGAAAAAATAATTTGTATTGCAATTTTTTTTTTCACTCTTTTTTTTAACCTTTCAATCCTTATCCACTATTTACCCTTGAACAACAGGAGCAAGTTTGTGCGATCCAGTCGTGTATTTTTTTTGTTAAATTCATACCACATTCATAATTACTAGCAATAGCAACTAAACTTGCTCTTTAAACGTCTACTAGTCTCGATCACCTTTTGGTTTAATAATAGCACCATAACAGGTTACCTAGATTCAACTCTTAGTGAATATAATATTAAATCGTGACCAGGAAAAGAAGCATCTTCACCGTTACCCCATGAACTTCATCATTGACATAGCGCTTGAACATTGCCATTGTACTTACCTGCAATTTTGTTTTCTTTGGAAACAAAAATCTTCATTACCAATGCAAAAGTGACTTCTTTTAAATTACAAAGAGGTAAGAAGGTTAATCGTGACCAATTTCTCAAAAAAATAAAAAAACAAACATATTCTTCAAAGGTATCATCAGGTCGCAACCATAATTGGGGTCTGATGGTAAGCTCACGAGCATAAATACCATCTTCTTCTTCATCGTTTGCAGTAGGCAATGTGAAGTGTACTTTTTTTTTACAATTGAAGGAGTTGTCTGCTTGTAGAAGATTCAAAATTCATATTAAACAAAAGGCTTTTAAACTTATAGATCTTCAACATGAGGCTGTCTCTAGTTCAAATTATTTTATTTTTTTTTGTTTATCTTCCTGGTGTGACACGTTTTACGTTTTAAAGCTGAGAGAAGAGTGTTTTTAATTAACTCTAAACATCTGCTTGATGTATATAAATATATTTCAATCTTGATGGTTTAAAATTTAAGCATTCATGGCACGTAATTTGGTCACATAACATAATATCTTTTCGAAGTGAATTTTTAGAAGAATATTTATGACTCATAATTTCAATATGTTGCAAGTTCCCAACCTTTTTGAATAATTATCTAAAATAAATTTATCAATAATTCTCGATGTTTTTAAATCATTTCTATTTAAAGAGCAATGCAATATTTATAACGGTAGAACTTGGCAAACCTGTAAATTGCTAGAAATTTGCTAAGAATGTGGTTATAACCGACTCATTGACTTTTGTAACATTTCTTTCCAACTTCCCTCGAAACCCATCAACTACAAAATCATCTTCATTCCTGCAGAGTACTTATAAATTAACATTTTCTTTTGGCTCGCTCTTTGACATTTCAAAATCTCAGAAATTCAATATAAAATTGTTTACATATTTTTTTAATAATATATACATACCATACCAGTTTAAATGTTAATGTTTCAATCTTTGTCATGCATATAAGTATGCTAATAATCTTGTTTCTTGTGGATTGATTTTAAAATTAATATCTTATACACTCATGGACTAAAGCTAAAGGCTATTTTTTTTCTTTTCTATATATGTATGACTAAACTTAGATATTCGTGCTATTAAAATTGGAAGGAATGTTTGTTTTTTTTTTCAAGGTTAGCAAGTTTTAGATGTATGTTTTTTTGTTTTTTTTGTTTAAGTGCGCTTGTCGCATATGAAGCAAGTTAAATTCTTTGCTTCAGATAAATAAAATAATAAATAATACCATCCCAGAAATTGAAATTGAATATTTATGACTCATTTGGATTTTAACATTAGTACTAGTTTGTACGTGCAATAGTTGCTATTAACTTAAGAATTTTTATTTAACCCACATAAAATTATTTTTCTGACATAAACTAAAGGTAAGTAAGTACGCATCAGTTTAAAATTGATTTGATTGAAGTGATACATTTTATTTTTATTTAAAAAAAAAAAGAAAAAAAACTAAAAGTTAGAACTGATGTAAGTTTAACGTGCAATAATTAATGTCAATGAATGAATTTATACGGTTATTAAGGGCTTTTGTATTGTTATACATAATTATAACATAATACCTCTGTTCATATAAACATTCCGAAATTCCTCATTTTAGTACAAATTCCTCTCAATACAATCTTTTTTAAATTTATGCAAGCTTTGACAGCTTTAAGGATTAAACCAACAGACCTAATGTCAGTTCATGTACTTCCTAAAACTATGAATTTCTTCGAATTTTAGTCCAAAGTTCTGCCAAATTTCATATAAAATAACCAAATTTTACTAAAATTTTTAGGTTATACTATAAATACGTACATATAACTGTGTCCTGTCTGTTCTTTCTGCTACAGCCTAATCGATTTTCTTATAACTTGGTACAGTGTTGTTATTGGTGAATCCAACCATACTTTTCTTTATTCTTTTTACAATCAAAAATAACGGTACCTGTCATACAATTTATGTAGTTGTCAACAAAATCTTATTTTTTTCAAAACAGCTCCACAACTTTTCTTTAAAAAGAAATCAATAAATATCTTTTAGTAAATGAAACCATTTTTCATTTGAATTGAATCGAATTAAATAGAATAGAATTGAATTGAATTGAATTGAATTGAATTGAATTGAATTGAATGTAATTGAATTAAACACTTATTTATTTTACTTTCCTAAAAAACATTTCTTTTACCTTTGATTTTCTTCAAAACGGTTAAAATGTTAATATTCTTTTATACATACAAGTTTCTTGAAAATATAAATAGCTTCTTTTACCAACATTTTGAATTTTTTAAAACTTTTCTAGACTTTTTTACTTTTTGAATCGTAAAAAATAAAGTCTGTGAACTTAAAGAAAAAGACAGAGCATTATTTGCCGTTTTTATTAAATTAATTGAAGTGCATGTGGCTCTAACAGAATAATCTAAAAACCGATATTATCAGCTATAAGATATCAAGATTATCAATACATAAATACTATATATAGGGTATGTTTTGGATTCGTACAAAAATGTCGAGATAACAATCAAACTTGACATTATGATGATAGGAGAAGATCAAAAAAGGAGGACGGACAACTTTTGTCTTTCTGTATTTGTGTATCTGTATCTACAAGCTAAACCACTGATGTGAATTTTGAGCTTAAAGCTTTTTGGTGATTGAAATTGTACTTGGCATACAACCATTAAGGAAAATGTAATTTATCTCAAAACCGTCTTCAACGATTTCGATAAAAATAAATCTGACTACTATTGTACATAAGTAATAGTGTACTTTCTGATAAAAAAAATATACCAAAAACCATTATTAACGGTACCTGGCATATAACGGTTTTCTTTTTTTATATTTTCTTACTAACGGATAAACCGATTGCAATACAAATTTTTATGCAAAATTTCCTTTCAAATGTGGAGGAAATTGCCTACAAAAATTTTGGAAACAAAAAAATTTTGGATTAAAAAAAACAGCATTTTTTCAAAATTCAATTTTTAATCATTAATATTTTTTTACTTAGGTTCATTAATGTCATAATGAATAGTCAAGATTTTCATACCAAATTTTATTATATTTAAATGCCTCTTTTTTATTTTTTTTCTGTAATTTCTCGCATATTTCAGTTCTTATGTTTCAAGCAACTTCAACATAAAGATTTGCATCCCAAATTTTTTAAAATTAATTAAAGGAGTTTCAGCTAATTTAAGTATTATATTTTACGCCTTTAACCATTTGTTCTTATACAATTTTTAAACCCTCAGCTTTTTGAACATAAAGTACGTCTTGCATTTTATTTGTTCTTATGTTGGCTTTTAAGGTTAAGGTATTGGGGTTCGACAGATATTTAACAAAAACAAGTTGAAATAATATGATTACGCTGCAAAGAACATTATTATTTGTTAATTTACCGCCAAATTAAAAATGAGGAGCAGGGAAGGGTTAGGCCTTATTCCGTGGATTAAGTGCAAAATGTTTCTAATAAAACAAAATTTTTCTCTGAGTGACATTCACTAAGCTAATGCACCGAAGCAGATGGTTTAGCAAAGGAATAAGCGGTAAACTTTTGTCTTCGCACAATGATTTCAGTAGGTTCTTAAGAATATATAAAGATATTTCTACATGATTTAGTTAATTTGTATAAACTTATTTTGTCATTACTCCAATTTCTAGCTTTCTTAACTTTTTTAATTAAATTTTCCATAAAAATAATAATTAGATGTAGACATAAACAAAAAAATTCGTACGTGTGTTAGGTAACTTAAAACTTTAAGCTGTCCAAATTGATCCCAAAAAAATCCAAACTTGCGAAACTTGGTCAGAATTTAATATCTCACGTACATTTTGTTTTTTTTTATGGAAAATCTTAGCCCGTGTGGCTATACTCTTATTCCGTGGCTTAAACAAATCGTGGAATAAAGGTGGTATAAGTGTTTTTATTGATTGCACTTTTATTGTTGTACTCTGAGTTTTTTGTCAAATATCTCTCAAGCTCTATTGCCTACACTTTAATGGTAATATAACAAAACAAACTACATATAATAACCTTTTCAACGACATATGACACAGTCGTAAAAAAAAATCACGCTTCCATAAATTTGTGTGTATTTTGCTTTGCAAAGCTCGAGTTTCTACAAAAATAAACAAAGTTTGTCGATCTACTACAATCTTCTTACAAATCAAATACTTTTTGCGTTTGCATTCTAAATTGTACAGAGTTTGTTATTAATAATGTGCAAAGAAAAAAATAAAAAGGGTGTATGGAAAGATTTCGTAGTGTATGGATTTAAATCAGTGTTTCCCAACCTTTTTTATGCTATGCCCCGCCAAAACCTTTCCAAAAATCTTGTGCCCCCCAATATTGCTTTACAAATTTCTCAGCATTAAAAAATTTGAATTTGATCGCTTAAAAATTTTAATGATTAAAACTCAGTAAAAAAAAAGTTACAAACATTTAAATAGTTTCGAGAGTCAGTATAAAGTATATATACTTTTTGGCACAGGCAAAGATTGAGTTCTCGTGGCATAATGGTTAGTGCGTTGGACTGTCATGCTGAAGGTCTGGATTCTCTTCACAGCCGCTGCTACCTAAAAACAAAAATGTTTTTCTCGGGGTACTGCCTCTTACGAGGAACTGAAAAATCCTCCAAGAATATACTTGCCATGGATAAGCTAGACATTTGGACTCGGCAAACAAATTGTAGGTCTCCTTCATTCCTGGCAACAACATGCACACAGGAATGGTTGTGAGTTGTAAGTCACTAGGCTCTGGTTCCCCATGAGCTGTTGCTCCACCAAATCTATTTTATTTTATTTAAAGATTTAGTCCGTAATCTTTTCGAAATTAAATAAGTGCGAAAACGAGATATTTTTCTCATTCGCATTCAAATAATTTTGACACCTAAAACGATTGCAATTAAACAGAATATAAAATTGCCTCCCCCCCCAAATCAATCTGTCCCTCTGTGGGGCGTGGGCCCCACGTTGGGAAACACTTATCAGAATAAACATTAGATCCTTATCCAGGAACAGAATATGCTCTAGCTTTTAGTTTTTCATAATGGTTTCTGCGAAGTTGTGATCCCTACCAAGTAATAGCCCCTGGATGCCGAATATTTTTAACTCTGCCAACAAGACTATTGCTGATATATCATTCCACGCTTAAAAGGACTGAAAAGTTTGCAGAAATATGTAATTACTTCAACAGAAAATTGTTTAAAGTGTTATGCAGAAATAAAGGACAGTTAGCTGAAGCAATTAAGCTTAAAATACCCATGTCACTCGCGTATAAAATTCCGAACACTTAATTACAGAATTTACTTATATAATTGACAGGACAAAATGACTATGTAGATACCTGGTTCGAAATGTTCCAATTGAAATCCAAACAACACTCAATATTTATGATCCAATATTACTTTTATATTTCTATTACTAAAATCAAAGACAAATATTTTTGAATGCATATAAGTACATAAATATGTTTTTGTTTAAATTCCATCAGCTTTCCAATGAAAAATTGCTGATACCTTGCAAAAGATTTTACTTTCAACGTCAATGGTTCTGGTTCCGTGGTATCTTTCACTTAAATTTCATTTTCATTCCTATTTTTCTTTATACCAGCAGCAACAGCAGCGAGGCTTCATAATAATTAACGCAGCTGAAATACCGCATCCGTTGCGATAAATGTTTGCGTGCCATCAACGAATTACAATTTAACCAAATGAATCCACGAGCATAATACTGGCAGAGTATTGGTTGGTTACTAAATAATTAAGTGTCAAGCTCGAGCCTCACTTTTAATCAATATTTACACTAAACTTTCTTTGTGTTTGGTCATATTATATGCATCTACAATGGAAAGTCATTAAATCACGTATCGCACACAAAAAGGACGGAGTTTTTCACTGTCTCCAATGTGTGACAATTCAATTTGCAAAGATTACACTTTTTGAATTCAAAAAAGTGTTAATATTATCCACAAAATTTTTTTAAAATGAAGTCAATTTAAACAAAGGGAAGGCTCACGGACGAAACAATGTAAAATTCGACTTTCAGGGCTTACAGTTATGTGAAGAAGTCCATTCACCTCAAGGTCCGGGAGAAACAGATGAAGAACGTACGAGTATGTATACCGATTCCAAATGAAGACGTGAAAAAATTTCTAAATAAAAGAAATATCTATATTTACTGTGCAGCGAGATATTGTGTATGCCAGCATGGAATTCCATATTCAGGTACCACAACGATAAATTATTGGAGTTTGAACATGAAGTATTAAGATATTGTACGCAGATAGGGATGCTGTATGGAATTTTTCGTATTGTGTTAATGGGAATGCATAGAGTCGAAGGAGGAATTTGGTTGTTGAAACCCAAAAGAGGTGTGTTTTGGGTGAACAATTTGACAAAAAAAAAAAATAAAACAAGGAAATTTCATAAGATGTCAATTTCCGGATGGTTAAGAGCGTTTTGAATTTGAATGAACAGTGGCCATCGAGTGATGGTGACGAAACGGAAATTACAACTTTTTGGATTTGATCAATTTTTGATTACATAGTTAAGAGTACATCTTTTATTTTAAGCCATTTGAAGATGAAATGAAATGGAAAAGATAGTAAAGTTAGCGAATGTGCAAGAGATTTTACAAATTTGATAAAATGTTTTCTTACATTTACATACCTTTATAAAGTATGTACAGCTATTGGTTAAAAAAAGCTACCTAGTTTTGAAAATTGGCCAGCCACAGAAAATCTTAAATAAATGGTTAATGCTTTTGAAGGTCATGTGGGATTTTTGGGCTCCTTATTTCTGGGATAACCACAAAAAACGTTTAGTATCTGAAAGGCCACTTATGATAACAGGTCAGTAATTGGTCAGTTATAGATATTTTTTAAATACATTTTTATTTTTTCAAAAATCTATGACTATTGCAGCTGAAACTTGCTGAGCTTTTATGAACATTAAGTGAACTTTTAAGTGGCAAGTGGCAAGGAAAGAATTCCACCTGAATTCTTAATAAAATATAAATGTATGAAAAAAACTAAAACATTGAAGCAGTTTTAAAAACAAATTAATTTTTGTACATTTATAAATAGTCCAGTCAAATCATCCCCTGATTGAAAGAACTAGGTAACTCAATTTTAAAATTTTTGGAGATGGCAATGTTCATTGATACCTAGCTACTAGAGAACGACTGAAAGTTTAATTTTTATGTTTCTCAATCTTTACAAATATTTTATATTTTTCTTAGGTAGACAAAAAATGGACGGAAAGTCTTCAAAATTTCATAAAATAATACCGTTTTAGCAGCTAGATATTTCAAAAATTGAAAATTCAGTGACCTAGTTCTTCCAATCAGGGGACGATATTGTGTTTTTGCCATTCAAATTGTGGTGTAGTTTTGTTTATATTACTATTTTATATTTTCTGGAAGCTGAATCCAAATCTGAGGCTTGCAACTAAAATATTTCTGACAAAACATGGAAACAAATGCAAAAATTGATTTTTTTCGAGTATCTTACGGGTTGGGGTCCAAATTCTGGCAGGGTCAAAATTCTTTTTTAAAAGTCTGTTTTTCCAAATTCTTCTTTCAAAATTCTGTTTTTCAAAATTCTGCTTTCAAAATTCTGCATTTCGAAATTCTGTTTTTCATAATTCTGCCAATAATAAAAAGAATTTTTTGAAAATGGTAAAAAGCGCGCACTTTTTAACATTTTCCAAACCTTCTTTTCATTGTTGGCAGAATTTCGTAAATCAATTTTCTTATAGGAAAAATTTCTTTATTTGGAGAAAAAGTGGTGTAGCTGATTTTTTTTAGATTCTTCTGTTTTTTTGCTTAGATTAATTTATCACAATCCGTCGAACCATTTTTAGTTCTTAATATCTAAGTATTTCAAGATATGACCTACTTCAATTTCAAATTAAGTATAATACTATGCTATGTTCCCACCAAAACTAAATTCGATTTTTGATATTATTTAATTGATGGAACAAGATTTCATGAAAATTTCATCGAAATTTCAATGAATACTCCAGATTTCAACAAAATCTTAATGAAATCCTGGTCCACCAATTTAAAAAAATTTAAAATGTTATATGACAGAATTTTGAAAAACAGAATTTTGAAAAGCAGAAGACTGAACTGAAAAAAAACAGAATTTTGAAAAACAGAATTAAAAAAAAAAAATAATAATTTTGAAAAGCAGAATTTTGAGACCAGAACCTCGACCCGCTCACGTATTTTCCTCATGGCTCAAAAACTATCAAATATTCGTTAATTTCTTTTTTTACAATTTTCAACAAAACCCATGTTTAAGGTTTTTTCTTTGGCAAGTCATTTGGACTCAAGTGCTAGTTGAAAATTGACCTATCTTTAATGTTTCCGAAAATCCGCTTGAAAATGATTATTAATTCTAAATTTCTCTGTGACATAATTTGAATTTTTTACTTTAATATAAATCAAGATATGTACATTTTTCTGATAGTTTTTAATTTATTTAATTTGAAACTAGCCTTAGAATTGCTGTAGAACTTCAAGTTTTTCAGATATTCTAATCTAAAATGTTTAAGAAAAATGCCCATTTGATGCAAATTTGGGGTTACATAATTTTTCGAGGTAACTTTTTTCAATTAAATTTTTATAGTCATTCTGAATGATAAACATTCTCCTTCAAAAATTTTGTTTGAACCTTTTCAAACACCTTCATTCATCTTAGAAAATTCATTATTAAGCTACTATTCTTTGTCTGGATATCACAGGTATTGAACATTTGCAAAATTATTACCTAAGAGAATACAAAATTACACACATATAAGTGAGCATTGGAGGTTCTTGATTGAAAAATTAAAGATTCATGGAAAAATAGAAGAAGCTTCGGAAAAGCAATGATACTACTGGCAGGCGATTTCGTCAAACTAACTGGTCTTTCTATGAACCATCCGAAATTGTGCAAGAATGACGGTGGATAAACTCATGAAGAACATCCTCTAAGGTACCATAATCACTGGTAATTTTAAAGGTTAGGAAGTTTTCATTTTAAGAATTCAACTCAAGGTCAATCGTTGCAACTATGTGGCTTTAATTGCGAATTGTTTGGGTTTTCCGTGCGTGTTAGAGAGCCGTCTGTAAATAAAATGCATTGACATTTTTTTTTTCGTTCTTTCAATAGAAAGGCTTGACTTTTGAAAGGGACAATAATATCAATTTTGACGGTGCGTTTTCTATGCTGAAAAATAATGAAAAAATATTGACCTTTTATGGCGATTGAGTGGTCTTTTAGATGGTATAATTTTTTGAGATGTCTCCAAAAATCCCATGTGACCTTGCGTAACTTAAAAAAATTTGTAATCATTATTGATAGAAAATTTCCTACCGGACCCGAATTCGCATCATTTTCACACGTTGTGCGAGTGTATACCGATTTAAAATTAACTGACTCTTGAATGTTGACATTTAAACAATGGCATACAAAATTAAAATGAAACCTCCTAAGAAATTTCCAATTTAGTGATTCAATATTGGGAAAAAAGATTTAAAAATAATAGCCATACTTTTCTGTAACTTAAAAGTCTGGAAAAATTAGAATCTGACTGTCAAAATTCAATATATTTTCATATTTGTGCATTTTATATAATTATGTATGTACAATAGCATAAATAACTTTCATTTTTTGGTTTTTCATTTTAATTATATAAAATTTAAAACAAAATTTGGATCAACTAATTAAACACATAATCAAGTATTAAACACCAAACCAGTATCGATAAATACATTAAAATTGCTTGAATGTCATCATGGTTGCATTTAGTTTATAATATTTGCAAAGATTCAAAAAGATACAAACTGATAGTGAAAGAAATTTACTACTTTGTCTGTGAAAAATGAAAGCTGCTGTTGACTCTGCCGTGTTACGGTAAGAAAAATCAAACGAAAGTGAAAAAAATCATATAGGAGATGCAGTGTGGCTTTAATTTTTTTTATTTGTGTTTGTCTTGCAAACAAATCAATACCAAATATTAAATGTTTAATTTATTTTGCAACATTGACAATAATCATTGAATAATTTATTCACAGATATAAACAAAATTATAAATTTCTCTTTGGATAATTTTAATCTACATTCAACAACCATCCTATGTGTGTACATGATTTGTGAATATGTATTGACTGTATACATAGACAAAACACAGTGTGAAAAGACACTAATATTCAATTTTAAAGGATTGTTTAAATTTATTTTTATAATTTATTCCTAAAAATTATAAAAATTTAAAATTTACCACAAATGAAACTAATAAAAAAAACACTCATACGCCCCAGTGAACTAGGTTAAACAAGCACGTTTAGTGAAACAATAGTTTGGAATCGATGGTATTTATTTATTGAAAGATATATGAGGTGCATAAATAATGTGACTTTTCAATTTAAAACAAAAACTAAGTCACATAAAGTGCTGATATACGAGTATGTGTGTGATACTGAAGCCAATGGAATGCAATATATCAGATATTTGGTTTTTATCATTTCTTTGTTTGGCAGAAAGAATATTTTAGATTAAATAAAAATAATTTAATAATTACAACAGAGGACTATGCTTTAAATATATGGCTTGAATACAAATAAGCTCATCATATTAAATATCCTGTTTATGCAAGAAAAGTGACCTTGTGTTAAAAAAAATTAAAGAATTTACATGCATTGAATCAATATATTTAGAATAAAAATAACCTGAAATGAATATTTAAAATCACCTGCAGCCTGCAGCATTTTCATTTTTATTCGATAAGTATGAATCAAGTACAAGGTTGTCTGCTAAATATAACCTCAAAAAAATATATTTATTATAAACAACCGGCTTTTGACCTAATATCAATATGGCTTTTCTTCTGTTTTTTTTTTTTGTCTTTAAAAATTACAACAAAATGTTATTGTCACGAATTTTTTTTTTTTTAATTTCAATTAAATGATTTGCCTTAAGGCTGAATTTATTGATATTTCTCTTGATGAAAAAAATAAATTTCGTGGCGAGACAGCTCAAGGAGAACCAAATCCTGGTGACTTATTACTTTCAACAACTAATGTGCGCGTGTAGTCGCAAAGAAATGCGGGGAACCTTAATATTTCTACCAGTTCCAAATGACTTAAAGAAGAAATAATTTATCAGAACAAGATAAGATTTTTCACCATATTCCCATGTGGCAGTATCCAACAAAAACTATTTTTTTTTTGGTAGTAGATGCCAGACTTATTTGTTTTTTTTTATAATGATATAAATTTTTTAAAACATTTTTTCTTCAGTCTTTTAGGTCTAAAATCCACCAAATACTCAACAATCGAGAAAGTTATTCGAGATTTTTTGAATTTTTTTCGACCGTGTTCGGTACTCAAGGTTGAAAACTGGGATTATTTTATCAAATCTAAGGAGTGTATTTCTTGCTAAGTTTTCCTAATTTAGTTTAAATATAAATATTGTAAAAATTGAATTTTGAGGTACGTATTATATTTTTAAACTGGCTACTGTATCCTTACTAACTAACATATTCCTTATAAACAATAAAAAAACACATACTGTGTGTATGTAAGATTGCATATTATAATATAAAAGATTTAATAGGATTTAAAACAACTTTTCTTTTTAAATATTGGGTAATCTTTAGTCTTTGTCTGGTAGGTTTAATAAGAAGACAACAATTTTGCATTGATATTGTAAACATATTGTACAACCAACAAATACAATTGACTATGCAACTAAATTTATATCGATCACCTTAAGACAATTTAATTGAGTTTAAATGAAACTTAATTGATATTACTGTTTACAAGTGGAGTGGTAGCAAAAAGTTTAATTGCAGCAGATAAAGTTTTTAGGTTAATTATTTGTTGATAGTATTTACAAGTCACGTGCTAAGGTTTTTTAATTCGTTCCAACGGAAGTAAACCATTTATGTGCAATACAGTATTTCTCAAACAAATTGATCTTTTATAAAGAAAAATATTATGTATTTGTAAGCTTTTTTACTAGACTGTACGAATTCAAATCTTCTTTATATAAATAGTATATAAAATATTAATCCAAATATCGGTCACCAAAAGTCAATATTAATATTTATCAGAAATAACAGATATAACACATTTCTTACTTATTTTATCCCATAACTTGAAAATTCACGTTTTCTCAAGTATTATACATACATTATTATAGATCCCTCACCAACATCTATTAGAGTTCAGAGTAAATAATTTCCTATGCTACAATAAATAATTCGAGTCTTCCTATTGATGTTTTTTTTTTATCAAGCACAAAAATTTAAAAACTAAGAGTGGAAAACCTATTACATTAAGTGCATTGATCTATTAATTGAGGTTTTTAAGCTTTCTTTACTTAAATGGAAGTCAAAATTACTTTGCAAACTAATAGTTGAATGAAAAACATGGGGGTTAGTTCCATAAATAATGTATCGATAATTTATTTTAAAGATTGAGATAGATGGAAAATTATTGATGTTAATTTAAAGAGAAATTTTTTGCGAAATTAACAGGCAGCCAATATATTTCTATTAAAGAGCTATAGGATAAGGACAATTTCAGAAAGCAAACATCTCTATTCAAGACATTACATGTAAATAGGTTTTACATTACACATTATTGATAAGGTAGAAAATTGTGCTGATTGCTGATCAGTGATAATTTTAAAGAAGCCTGTGCAGGGCTAAAGGCCCTATGCTCTTATCCCTCAACATATACAAATAATATCAGCCATTTGCCATAACACTTCATTTGCAAGGCAAAATGCAATGCAACCTGGAGGTGAATCAGCAAATACCCAATACCAACATTCAAAAAAGAAATGAATGGACGAAGTTTTTTTTTGGTCATCTTCAAACTGTATGGATATTGTTTTTATTCTCTTCCTTAAGTAAAGTACAACTTTAGTAAATTTTCTTAGTTTTTTGTTTTTATGGTTCTTTAAACCGTTTTTGCAGTCAATAAGAAAGAGATTTAAGCAATATTAGTATAATTTTGACCGGAAATTTGGTTCATTTAAGACAGTTTTTTTTAACCCCTTGAGGGGTCACGGTCACAAAGAATGTAAATCCTGTATTAAACAAAAATAAAATATAACATTTTTTAGTGAGACCGATGTGTCTATTTATTTAAAAAAAAATATTCTAATCTTGGTTATAAAATCATTTTGTTGTGTGTTTTTTTTTTATTTAACAAAAGAGTGTGGTTGGAATTATTTAATTCAAACACAATACTATAACAAATACTACTATCTGCAAAATTTTATCCTAATTCAACAAGGCATTTTGGTCAATTCCTTTTAAAAACTTTGAAAACTTTGTTTGAGATTGATAATACAGGAAATTAACTAAAACCCCAATTACATTATTGGTGCAGTGTCAAATGACATTCCTAAACCTGTGATACTATCCCTATATTATAAACATGCCCTTCTTTAAACACAGCTTTATTTTCTGAATTAACATGCAAAAGAGTCAATTGGTGAGAATTAAAGACATTATTAATAAAAAAGAACTAAGCAATTAATTCTATTGACTACACAAAAAACACATGGCATCATATACATAGCCAAAACATCCACTTTTTTTGTTGAAGAAATTGAATAGAAGTTGGGTAAGTTTGTAGTTAAAACAAGTTCTAATGTATTAAAACACTGATTTATTATAAGGGTCCTGATTAAACTCTAAGTTCTAAATTCAAACAAAGTTCAAACTCTGAATTCTGTGGTGATCGATACAACTTGGTGAAGAAATGACTTGAATCTCAATCAAGTACTAATTTTTTTCTTTAAGGCCCATTTGCTGCAATGAAACTTTAATACTTAAGTTCAACATAAAAACTTTTCTGGCATTTTTTAATGAGGACAAAGCAGAATAAAAGCGTTTAAGTTGAACATAAATATTGAAGTTTCGTTCCAGTAAACGGCTCTTAGTTAGAAATTTGTCAAGAAATTAAAACCCAGTATTTTACTTTATTTCAATGAAACAATTATCAATATTTAGACGCTTATTTATGGTAAATATGGTTATATATCCACTGAATTTATATGAAAGATATTAAATCAAAATAATACTATTAGTACAGGCAAAATAGGATAAATAAAACAAAAAAATTAATACCATCATGAAACTTGATGAAAACATTTTATATTAATATGAAAAGGTGTTTTTTTTTAAGTTAGAGGGGGAGGGGGAGTTGTGGTGGTCTACATGTTTTTTAGGTAATTTTTAGTTCTTATTTTTTTTTCTTGGAGATCGTATTGACTTGGCTTTGCTGTCATTTGGTTCAACATCAAACTATTTTAAAAACCTCAATGTGAAATATTTTTATAGACTTTTTTAATTCTTCATTCACACGATACATGAAACGTTTTCACCAAGTTTCATGGTGGTACCATTTTCTTTTTATTCGCAGGCCTTTCTGTTCTTTTTTACCTGTACTGTATAAGTATATACTTAGGAATAATATCAAGAAAAATTAAATTTTTAGGTTCTTATTTCTTCTCATTATTCTGCGATTTTGAAAGAAGGGTGTTTCATGTCCATTTTGACACTATCGGGTTTCTCTTCAATACCACAGAAATATTGGTTGAAATCCAAAGGCATTTAGTTTAAAAAGAATCAAAGAATAGGAAATTTTTTGCAAAACAATATTGATTTTGGCTGCAGTAACATACATTTTGTTAGCATCATCAATTAAACATAAGAATTGAATATGAAGAAGATTTGAAAAGAAAATTCTTCTGTTTAAGTGAAGCGACTGAATTTATAATTCAAGTTAAGAGTTCAAGTGATGAGTCCAACTATCATATCTGGGCGAAACGCAATGGAGTTGACCTCATTTTAAACATAACGTTATAGTGACGAACTCAACTTAGTTAAATTAGTGATTGTTAATACATTTGCTCTTAATAGGTTCGATATTGAATATCCCAGAAAATGAGGGACATAAATGAACAATTACGTCAAAGACTGTTTATGATTAAATATGTTTGTTTGGGGTGTAAGCATGCTTCAAACCAAAAATTCTATTAAATTTACCCAACCGTTTTTGTGAGAATGGTCACACCTTTTATATGTTTGCTATAACTCCGCGGAAACTTAACCGATTTTAACATTTCTAATCTTAAAACTCTTTTCAAAAGTATATTTCCAATCAAAATTGATAGTTTAAAATTTTTATACAAAAATCATTGCTGGAAAATTTAACAACAAAAAAAAACCAACAACATGTCGAAAAATCAAGGATTTCTAATTTTTTTATTAAATTGCGCATACATTTTTTTTTGCAGCAAAGAAACGCTGAAGACATGTTCGAGCAAAATAAAGTAGAGACTCAAGGCATTACATTGCAGTATTTACGACTCGGAAAATCCCCACTTAGTCAAAAAGAAGTCAATGTATCTAGGTGTTGAAAGTAGGTATATTTTGACTGTTTAGTTTGGTTTTAAGGAATACTTTGGCATAACTGACCCTTTTGTCTTTTTAAGAATGGAACAAGAGTCTTATAGTCAATGGAGAGTACTTCTGAGGCTTGATAACATATATTGATGCTTATAGCAATTGAAAACTTTGGCAGCTGAGAGGTTGCAGCAAGATGGGGTTACGTGTCATACAAGCCACCCAACAATCGATTTATTGCATACTTATTTCAATAATCAGTCGTTTAAGTGATGTTGCTTGGTCAGCGTGGATCTACGATTTAACATTGGCCGTTCTGGGTTGTCATTAAAGATCTTTAGACTTAAGAACAACCTTGGTCAAAGTTCTTATGAAATAGGGGCTGAAACCATGGCCAATCGCCATGCCAACAAAAGCAGTCATTGGAAGATAATTAAATTTCATCATCAATAGGAAAGTTTATTCAATTCAATTAAACAGGTTAGTTAGGTTAGGTAAGGTAGAAGTGGCTGTTAGTAACATACTTTGACCAAAATTGGTCTGTTATGATACTACATGATTCTAGGAAACTCCTTTCTTATTACTAATTAAACCACTAAGAACGAGACTATTGATGTTAGTGTTTGTCAGATCCCAAGTATGGTTATAGCATCAGTAACCTCCTTAGTGAAGCCAACGTCTGTTGGAAAAAGCAGGACATGTACAGAGAATGTGAAGAATGGTTTTTTCCTCCTTCTCATCCATACAGCTTCTGCAAAAATCATTTGAAAACTCCCCCAAGCCACATTGCATACCTTCTTACTAAACAGTCTTCTGTTACCACACATAACTATAACAGAGCTGATGTCCAATTAACTTAAAGACACCAAACACTTAGAGCACTTTAAGTCGCGACTTAACTAATCAAAAACTGTTGAAATATTAAACAACATTTTTTTGTATAGCCTTTTTTAAAAAGAACCCAGCAAGTGACGTACCTTTTAAAAAAACATTCAACCATTCTCTGAGCAATTAATAACATGATCGGTTTGCAAAGGCTCGCGGATATTACTCCGAGATAAATTAAAGCGTAACCCCCAATTTGTTGTTTTTCTTGAAAAAAGTGCAAACATTAAACCGGTATAGGTATTGCATATTGACTCAGATCACCTACTTTCTGAGAAATACGTAGAAGTACCGCAAGCAAAATTAAAAAAAAACTGCATTGTTGTTTGTATAATGCTCATTAGATTTAAGCTGAACCCTATTTTTTTTTTCTATTTTTGTATACAAAAAGTTCAGAAACAAAACCTGTATACAGCTATGACCTTGCTTAAATCTCTTCTTCTTTTTTCTTTGAATTCAATGCTAAATATTTATACAATGTCAAAGCTTGCCTTAAATAAATTTAACAATCCTTCGTTTTGAATTACAAATTACTAGGCCAAATATCATTCATTCTGTCGCTTAGGTTAAAATACATAAATTTATATTAAAACTAATTCCAAAGATTGGAAAATGTTTTTATTTTACGCACAAAACTGGTTTAAAAAAAAAAAAACAACAAGACTCAGGCTTAGTAAAAAAAAAAAATAATACTCGTAAATACAAAAAAAAATCATACACAAAAAAAGAAATATTATTATATATATATTTTTTTTTGTAATATAAATCAACTTGTATCGCCCAATGCAAACACACAAAACATAAATGGAAAATGAAAGTAGTTTTGCACTCTCGACTAGGTATAGCATTTTAACAACCTAGTATGGCATTATAAATATTTTATACACTTTTGCAGCATCAAGCAGCGCTTCAATTTCAAAGAGGTTGATAGTGCGAGGTACCATCTACCATCGTATATACAAATCGCGCAAAAAAGCCCCTCCCCTTCCCCATTCCTCTTCCCTTTCAATAAAATATATTCCATTTCCAACCTCAAAACAGATGAAACAATAACAGCATCAATCCTCAAGTGCCTTAATGCCCCCTCGTTCAACTATATATAAAAGCTTTGAAAAGAGGAGGCAAACGAACTTTTCCTACAACCAATGACGACGACGACGACGACTACGAGACTTCGACCAGATGATTGCATTGTATAACCTACCTTCTGGGTTAGTAGCACTTAAAGATACAAAAACGGATTTGTATCTGATGGATTTATTTTTGCTTTTCGCATTTCTCGGAAGCAATCATACAGCAAAATATAGGTTCATATATGAGTTCGAGGAGGCTATTATAGTTCCATATACACATGTGTATGTTCACCCAACTTACCGGAAGCATTATTGCAGCAATCTCGTTAGTCCTTTTCGAAAAGATGATGAATCTTCAGCAACGAAAAAGGAAAACAAGCAGTTTCGTTTGATTGTTGAAAATCTCCGATTTTTTGTGTAATTTCAAAAAATTGATGAATTGTTGATACTCTTCTAGAATAAGATATTAAATTCGTTTTTTTTTTCCAAGATTTTTCAAAGCACACGCGAGTTTAAAAAAAAAAAAAACTTTATTTTAATTTTTCACTTTTACTTTTTTACAAAAAAAAAAAACAAAACACAAAAATAAAAAAAAAAAAACTCTTAATACACTATCACGTGAAGTACCATAAAATTCCGTTCGATTTGTTGAGTTATTTATGTCGTGCTGGCAAGTTATAATTATATGTCTTCAGATACTTTTTGTTTTGCTTATTTTAATTTAATCCACGTATCTTTTGTGAGACAAACCACTTAATTGCCTTTGAATAATATCTTTTCTTAGTTTATTTTATTTTTTATTCACCCGAGTGAACCAACAATTCCATTCAAGAGACACCGATGCACTGATTTTGTTTGCCACCTTCAACCATCTACCACAGGTGCTTAGAGCCACGGATACGGATGGCTGTTGCCATCTGATTTGAGTGAAAAAAGATACAAAACCACATGTAAGAATCCATAGTTACCAAACTACCTTCGATGAGAGCTTAACACACCAAGAGATACGAGATAGATTTCCAATTCCACTCAAACTGCATAGATAAAATGATTAACAGAGTGTTAACAGAGAATTAACAGAATGAGTGAAAAATAGTTATTTTGAGAGAATTCGATGGATTGTTGTGGGTGGTTGCTGTTTTTTTTTTTTTTTGTTTTCTTGTTGTTGTTTAAACCGGTAAACTGTTGAATGCAATTATGCGTCTGATTTCGGAGAAAAAAAAGTGTTTTCCAACACCTTTTTTTTGTGTGTGTCTCTTTCGGTTAGTGGAGGAAAATGAGAATCACTTTTATGTGCATTGGAGCAAAATACTTTAATGAGATGAAACTACACTCATCTTGGTCTTTTGATGAATAGTTGATTTGATTTGGAAGTGGGAGTTAAGCACAACAGAGAAGAAGACGAAGAAAAAGAGGAAGATGTTAACTATGAAATTGTTTAGTTTAGAGAGATGAATGAAAATGGTGTTTTATAAGTTTACAGGAATTCTTTCAGTTTCTTTAGAGATTTGTTATGAAAAGTTCTTTTTTCCCGCCAAATTTTAAGAATTTTACCTTAAAGTGTTGTGTATTTTTATATAGACACTTAAAAAGAAAAAAGAGAATTTTTTTAATGTTTATAAAACATTTGGAGTTTATTTTCACATCCATCAGCTCATCTGTTAAATGATTATCGTTCCCTTCCCTTCTAAGACGCAAATTTGTATCGATGATTACCGAAAAACATCAATCCAATTTAGGCTTTGGCTTTTTATATTAGAGGTGGCGAATCGCAATTTTCTGTTTTTCATACAACATGTAATGAGAAAATATGGTGTTGTGTTCTCATGCTTATATCTAAAAACTATCTTATCAGGCTTATTACACATTTATAAACAAATAAAATACGTGACTAGGTTGCACGTAGCTCTTATATTCAAGATTCTTGGAGCTAGTAACTTTTGAAATATGAATGTAATTATAGATTAAAATTTAAAAAAAAGCATTTAATCTGTATAAACAACTAGTCAAATTACTTAGAGCTCAAAAAGAAGTTTGCCATTTTGTATATATAAAATGTTGGTAACAATTTTTGGCTTGCCAATTTTGAGTATATACATGAAACACATTCATAAACCTAATTTCAAAAATATTCATCAACCCGTTTTAAAAATATTGAATTTTCAAAAAAAAAATATTTTTTTTAAATTTCAAAATTATTTTTTTTCAATATTTTGGTATGCAATATTATTTACATTATAAGGAGTTTTTGCATTAAAAATTTGATTTATATCATGTGAGCCATTAAGGAGAAAGTCTTAAATCAAGAAAACCGTTATTTTTTTTTACAAAATTCCGTTAAAAAACAATTATCTTTCCCATGTGTATGTCAATATATTTTTTTAATAATAAATATAGCACTTATTAGTATGTCAAAGAGGCAGACGAATTGCTCAATTTTTAAATAAATAAATGGAGTGTTCATATTAATATATAAAAATCTGAATATATTCCTTCAAGAAAAAGTGATTTTTTTGACTTAGGGAAAAAAGCTCAATTTTTTGGGAATTTTGTAGCCTTTTTTTAAATTCCGTTACTCCTAAAGGTACTACGCCCTATGTCTGCGTTTTCAATTTTTGAGTAACAAAAACTATGCTGTCATCAAAAAAAACAGACGTACTCCTATCACGTTTTCGAGGTCGATTTGTCGACTTTTGAGACCCCCGTTCTTCCAGAGGGTCTATGACTTTGGATAAGGAATGCCCATTCCATGATCAGAAGGTCTGGGATAATGGCTTTAATTAATATGAATTTTACTAAAATACCATAATATATCTCGAACATCTCAAAAAGTACTCCATGGTTTTTCATGAAAAAATTGTGGTTATTAAAAACACAACAAAAATTATCTTCACAAAGTTTCATTTAAATTGAACTATTTTTCGTAGATGCAAAATAAAAAACAAAATAAAAAAAAATTGTTTTTCGCTATTATCTCGGAAATTTTGAGGTTATAGATTTGTACGTGATCTACATCTTTTCTATAGGATAGTTTTCATCGGAAAATAGATTTATTTTACATCCCTTCCCTTCATCATTTTCAATCGTTAAACTGCTGTTAACAATTTTTCTTTTGTTCGACTAAAAATATGTTGCCTGCACAACTTTCCTTAACTACAATCAATGATCCTCCACGTAAAAACCAAACATTTTAAAATCGAAATATGTAATATAAGAACAGCAATTGTATTTCGAGGTAAAATTTAACCTAAAAAGTGTTAAATTAACACACTCTTACAGATTTTTATGGGAAAAGCATAGTCCTAAAGACACGGGGCAGAAAAACGTCAAAACGGTGTGATAAACGTAAATTTTAATTAATTACTTTTTTGTATACCGTACAATTTTCTACCAAAATTTTGAGAAATATCAATATGAAAAAATTAAAATTTCTTTTTTTTTTGTAATGTGCCTATGTACCTACAAACGAGTAAATGTATTTCAAAAAGTCAAAATACTTCAATAACATTGAATCATGAAAGTCTTCCAATCCCAGTTCCCAGGTTCAAGGTGTCAAAAGGCAGAAAATGTTGCATACTCTTAAAACACATAATAAAATGGTTCACCTAATAAATGTTTTTGGTTAAATTGTTATTAACAATATGTAAAGCCTAGTACGCAGATCGAGTTTAATCTTTGCTCCCACATTTCTCTCCAAACACTAGCCAAAGCCCTAGCTAATTTTTTACATAAGATTTTGGTGCCGAATATACATATAACAGAAAATAACTGTTCTCGTAAAAAAAATTTTACTCCATCATTTCAAAGATTGTTTTGCTCAATATTTTAGGTGAATCTAATAAAATAAATAGATTTTTTTCGTTTGGAATTGATAAATTGTTTGTCCTCGCACATTTCTCGTCTTCGATTTTCAATTTTAAAATGTACTAGGATGAAGAGAAAACCATACTGGAAATAGTATCTAAACACAAACATCGATCATACTTTTTGAACGAATTTTAAGTATCTAGTTAAATTTTTGAAATAGCTTCAATTTTGCTGCCCGGGACCTTGAATAGTTCATTTTAGCGGATTTTAAGTTTGGTCCAAGCTTATCACAGAAAATTTTGTCTAAGATCAAAAATACTAAATAACGTGCGAAAATCAAAATTGCCGTTATAAAAGAAAGATGTCAGAGCTGTGTTCACTTGGCCTGCAAAAGTGTTCAATTTTTGTTTATGGAAAAGATGACCATTTAAATGGCCACTTTTGACCACCCTATAACAGCGATCTCACCTGGCCCTTTCTTGAGTCATACACATTCTATATACTTTGGCGTTGATTTGTAATGTGAATTCGTTGAACAATAACCAAACAGACTTGTTGGGAGTGGAGTGTGCAAGCAACTCTTTGCATTTGAAAATTCGAAAGAGTATCATATTCATTAAACTTGCTGAAAGCCATTTTCATTGGCCCGCAAAAGTGTCGATTTTTTTTTTTTAGAAAGATGACCATTTTAGTGACCACTTTTTTGATTTTGAAAAACTGTGGGCCAAAAGAACGCTGCGCCTCAAAAATCGATTTTACAAATTTGATTAATGTTTTCGATAGATGTTTTTTTGAACATCAATGACCACCCTATACCTGTTTTTGACCACCCCTAGAAATACCTTTTTTGATTTAAAGGAAAATAGAGTTTTCCACGATGATCATTTTTCAAAATTAAAAAAATATTTTTGGCTAAGTAAGAGCAATTTTAAAGGTTGGTAATTTTAGATAATAGGGTTTTTCGCAATGGCCATCTTCAAATTTCGAAAACTAAAAAATTAAAAGGAAATCTATCAAGAAAAAAAAAATCGAAATAAAAAATTTCAAAAATAAAAAAAATATTTCTAGGGGTGGTCAAAAACAGGTATAGGGTGGTCATTGATGTTCAAAAAAACATCTATCGAAAACATTAATCAAACTTGTAAAAATCGATTTTTGAGGCGCAGCGTTCTTTTGGCCCACAGTTTTTCAAAATCAAAAAAGTGGTCATCTTTTCCAAAAAAAAAAATCGACACTTTTGCGGGCCAATGAAAATGGCTTTCAGCAAGTGTTATGAATATGATACTCTTTCGAATTTTGAAAGGCATAATTCTGCAAAGATTTGCTTGCACACTCCACTCCCAACAAGTCTGTTTGGTTATTGTTCAACGAATTCACATTACTAATCAACGCCAAAGTATATAGAATGTGTATGACTCAAGAAAAGGGCCAGGTGGGATCGCTGTCTCTGCTGCATAATTTTGGTTGGTCTTAATATCCGCTAACGTGCAACAACCTCTACCGCACCAGGCCACTGTCTTGAATAATTAAAAAAGTACTTTGTACCAAATTTGGTTGATGGCAGTGGCGTAACAATACAATGTTTGATCATGTTGACACAACTTACAAAATGCTCTCCTCCTCCAACTGCCCTTTTTTAAATAATAAATATGCAAACTTTATAATTAGTAAAAACTGTTTAATATTCTACCATCTAGTGCTATTCTATGATCTACTATTTGTCAAGACCAATTTTACCAAAATGGCTTATACATATATAAGCATTAGGATGGTCGATGTATTGTTGTTTTTTTTAGTTTATATATTGGATGGGCTTAAATCAGCTCTAAATGACGAAAGAAATCCATAATTTTTATTTTCATCCCCTATAGTCACTGTAGGGGTTAATTTAATTTCCTTTTTTGTTTTACATACATTTAATGTGATTCGCGTAATCTGTCCAAAAATTCAGGAAATGTAGGTTGGTAGTAAACAAGAAAAAAAATCCCATCGGAGGGGGGTAATATTTCTCCCAACTTGGACGGGAGTGGCAATTTAATAGAAAAAAAAAATATATTACATATAGGAAAAAATTAGTTGAAAAACAAACGACAACACTAACAGTTTTGTTTTGCAGCTTTTTGGAAAGCCAAAAGTCCATTCTTATAACTTATTTTTTAACTTATGGTCATTTAATAAACACTCTGTAAAATAGACTTGAGGACTTTTTTTTTTAATTCAGACGCTAAATTGTTATAAAACTATAACTTAATTTATATTCTACCTAAGTCCTAATCACTTATAAGTCATGAAAGTTCACTCTTGATCAAGGGCGGATCCAAACTTTGCCCCAGGGGGGGTCACGTTTCTTAAAATTTCAATAAAGTATTGCACCCAAAAATAATTTGTACTTACGATATAAGGCAAGTTTTGTATTCGAGCAAAGTGGGTGGCATAATTCTGTCTGGTTGTTTGTCTGTCTATTCTTTGACAACCTACAGCTACAGCCTAAACCACTGAAGCGATTTTCTTCAAATTTTTAAATAATTTTTTTTTAATTCTTCGGAGGGGATATTTTGTACCTTTTAAAATTACGGCACTTGCTATACAACCATTAAGAAAAATCTTATTTATCTGAAAAGCAGTTTCAACGAATTTAATAAAAAACAGTAGATTACTGTAGGTATGGTGAACATTCTGGAAAAAAATCCGAAAAACTGTTAATAAAGATACCTGCCATTTAAGGGTTTTTGAACTTCGATTTGTTCAAAGAATTTTAATCAAAATTTGCACGCAAAAGCTCCATAAAAATCTCAATAATATTGCATATCAAAATAAAAAAATAAATGTTGGTCTTTTAAGAAGATATTAATTTTTGTTTTGAAAATTCAATATTTCAGAAACGCGTTGATGAATTGTTTTGAAACTAGTTTATAAATGTATTTTAAAATTAATTATTATTTAATTTAATATAAAAATAGCTTTTTGAGAAAATCGCTACAACGATTTTTATTTTTTTTTTTGTGCTTATATTCATATTTCTTCAAGTTATCAAATTGGTTTCAAGCTTTAAGCTATTTGAAAAGTTGTTAAACAATTAAAAGAACAATTTAAATGCCCTTATTTTATTTATTTTTATGTTCTTTATATATGTAATTACTGGCATATTTTAAAAGTTCTTAATTACAGGCAACTTGAACATCAGAGCAGGTACCTGCAATACAGCCGTACATTTTATTTCCATTGAAAATATTTTTTTTAAATAAAATAATTAATTAAGGAATTGAAGCCAGAACCATCATGCCGCTAGATACTAAAAATATTGCTTAGGAATAGTTTATTTTTGCCCTTAAAATCTTAACTCATTTATAATAAGATCGTATTTATTCTACAAGATCTATTTTGATCTTTTGTCTGGCAACTAGAAGCTACTTTTGTTATACTTACCACTTTCCTTAATGACATCGCCCGAACAAAACAAATTCATGAAACGTCAAAATTACAAAATAAAAAACTTTGTATTCCCAAAATGGTGCACCCAAGTTAGTGGGAAAGCGTAAGCAATTACAGTCTTGGGAAAACGAAGTAAAATGAGGTAGTTTTTCCATAAAAAAAGTCTTGCTACCACTCATGTCTTCGAGTTGCTCTATGCTTTAAGTGCTAGAACTAAAAGTTGATCGCAATTAACAACTTAGTTGCCTAGTGGTTGCTTGACCTTGATTTTGAGATTAAGCAAGCGATATGTCATTTAGGATATTTGCAAAGAGTGTATGCGATCAGTAAAAAGTCCAAAAAGTTTAATTTTATAAATTTATTGAGTTGAAAATTTTTAATCAAATGTAAAAGTTTTTTCAAGTACCGCCCAATTTTTCGCACTTCACGTGAGAAATTTGCAAGATACCAAAATCTAAAATATCGAAACTGCATTATTTATAGATCTTGAAAAATGATATCTCACACTAAGTAAGAATAAAACATAGCATTCTCACCTTACAATCTTGCAAATGTCAACCAAAATCTCGAATACCTGCTCAAAATTGAGTGGTCACATAATTAGCGGGATTTTTATTTGCAAGATCTCGAATGCGAGTTTTTCATTTGCACGGTTTTGTAATTTGTGCCCAATTCAAAAGGCCGTTGATAAGGTCAACTAGCTACATTAATTGGTTGTGGATTTGCTCTAAAGGGATTTTAAAGTTTTTTTTTTTTAAGTCATTCCAGGTCACTGAAAAAAATGTTTAGGTACCTTATTAAGGTTATCTTAAGAAACAAATATTTCTTTTCAAAGGTCACTAAATTGTTATTAAAGGTCACCTAGATTCATTGGTGACATACAATTTTTTAAATGAATTTTCAAAGTTCTTTCATGGTTCAGTATTACTTTTTGAAAATTCTATGTCTGAAAAATTTTCTACTGTTACTACCTGCCCTTTTATGACCAGTAACCTTTCGAAGAGTACACATACGGGATGCCATGAAATTTGTCATCTGATTCGGTGTACGGTGTCAGAAATGTTCACAAAATCATCAAATCAATTTCAAATTATTTTTACGGTAAAACAAAAAGTAGAGTTCTGAATTATTCTTGAAATGAAAACTTTTATTGTTTTTCTGGCAGAAGAATTATTTTTTCAACTTTTCACGAACGATGTACATATCGTCGGCTTTCTGTCAAAACCTAGCAAGTCCTTAAATGACATTTTAATGTACTTTTGGTCAACAAGAATTAGTGAATTCGAATATCAATGTCTAGTAACTGTGTCATGGTTTCTTTTGGCTCTATCAACCAGTTTTAAAACCTTTCATTATCTTAAAATTCCATTTTATTACCTTTTAAATCGGTGTTTTGTGTCTTCTAACCAATTTTTCAAATTTCAAATTTGTTTTGACAGAAAGCCCACGATATGTACTTTTTACTTTAATTTTTGTGTTTTAACTCTTTAAATACACACGTTTAATTAAAATAAATTTGAAGGCAGATCCTTTGAGCAGTGAATTTTTTTGTTTATGATTGAATTCATCTGTCTAATATTTTATATCTGGGAAAGCCCCAGGGGGGGGGTCATGACCCCCATGACCCCTCCCCTGTATCCGCCAATGCTCTTGATCTTGCAAGCTGTGTATGAAGCGAGGACAACGGATGATTATATCGTTGAAGTTAGAAGTTCGTTACTTACTTCGTTACTTCGTTTGGTTCATATAGTAGAGTGCGGTATGGACCAAGGCCTTAAACAATGACCTTCTTGCAGCCAGCTCGGTCCCTTACTCTTCAGTTTCACACGCCAAGATGATTGAGGTCTTCTTGTGTTTTGCCTGTGCCACAAGCCACTGTAGTCGTGATCTATGGTTTTCCTCTTCCTGAGCCATTCATCAGGGAAAGTTACAAAGATTCCAGCCTGGAGCGTTAGTGAACATTCCTTCTAGCTCACCAAACCACCTAATAATGCAACAGATTTGTTTTTTGAAGGCTCAAGGGAATCTAACGAAAAAACGACATCGGAGCTTAGCGACGCCATTACAAAAAAAAATGGACCCTCCATACAAACTATCGATACCAATTAAGAAACTCGTGCTGGTAACACAGCTTTTACAAAATAGCTTTTTATAGCCTTTAATTTGAAGGACAAATTGGCGTTTCATCCAGCCTACTCACTTAGAGGGGTAGTTGTTGTTATATATACATGTACATGTAAACTTTTTAGCCCCTGCATAGTTTTTTTCGACCAATTCCCTCCAGGCTTGTAAAAAACCAAACCTAATGTAGGAATAATGTCCTTTCCAAGTAAATACATGTAGATGAAGTCAGGGTGGCTTGGAAGGTTTTTTCGTTGGAGCATTTTAATAACTACAAGAAACAACATTCTTCTTTTTAAAGTAATAAGAAAGTGTATCTAGATGATTTTTAATCGTAAGTTGTAGGATCCAATCGTAAAAAAAATGTTGACAAGTTTTTTAGTTCCTACTTAAATATCGCTAGTCGGAAATAATGTAGGACCACTTCATGCGTAAAAACATCAATAACAACCTCAACTTATTACCAAGAAAGTGAAACCGGAGAGTGTTTACGTCTATCTTCACCAAAATACAAACCCAAAAAAACAGTCGTGCTAATTAGCATGGCTTCCGAAAAGCCCGGATCAGCAAAAAATAAAATAAAATAGTTCGTATAGTGATAACAAAATATTATCATAATTAAACCAGTTTTTGGTGACTCGATGTTATTTCATCGGTGATCAGCCTAACACTAACAGATAGATAGATATTACTTAACACGTAAAACTGGTCAACAGGTCTTTAGGTCCGAGCTCATACACTTGGCTAAAAAGAAAAAAAAGCTATTGGTCGCAATGTCCGCGAAAGATATCAATTCAATATTATTAATTTCATTAGAGTTGGTTTATTTCTGTTTCATCGATTTATGATTTTTGTTTTCTTTTTGACGGAAAAGATATGCCAGTGTCTTTGGATTAGAGAGTGAAAGTAGTTGGCGTGTGATGTGCGTATTGAATAATAGTGGCGCAACTTGATGTGCAGAAGACGCAAATGCATTGCATACATTGTTATCTAGGAACAAGTGTGTCAGTAGGGAAGCGCATTCATCACTCTGGGAATGGATGACTTTTCAAGAAATTTGATCTTGACTGGGTGATAAAAGAGAGTGATCTATGCCTCGTTACGTTATGTATGACGAAGTTTTTAGGTAAATTATAATGGTTGTGCTGCAATAGTAGAATGCCGATACTTTACTGGAATTCAAAATTGAAAATGGTGGTGCATGGTGCATGGCGAATGAAAAAAGCGAGCGTGCTTAACAAGTACATATATTTTTTTTTTTTATTATTTTCCTATAGCCGTGCTCATTTTGCAAATTGTTTGCCTTCTACCATATTTTTCCTGCGATATCCTGATGTTTTAAAAACAATTCACTGCTCGCTTTGGATTACCCTTTTTCCACAACCCATTTTTAAAACGAACTCAGTTTGACATAAACTTAAATTTTTGGCATTAAACCTATTCAAGTGGCCAAAAAATCTTATATTTTGTTAAATTAATATGCTCAAAGTAGCATATCAAAATAACAGTGCCTTTTTCAAGTTGGTTTTATATCTCAAACTGAGTGTAACAAATAGCGCTCTAATATAAGTTAAACAAAGGGGGGTACGTCTAGGGTTGCCAACCATACTCTTAAATAAAGGATTGTACTCTATTTCATGAAAGCGTTTTTTTTCAATATTCTTCTTTCTTCAATGTTATAAAGTGTTAGTATTTTCAACTCCATTTCATGAACTTTACATTTAAACACAGCCATACCATCCATCTACCGGCGTACACAAAATGCGCTAAGTTTTGGTTTCTCATTTGTATAAGTATAATAAAAACCGGATAATACTTTTTTTGCAACTCAAAATAAAATGTCTGAAAAAATGACAACAAAACAAAGCAATTTACATGTCAAATACAACAAAAAACTTTGTCCATATAGAGTTAGCTATGTCCAGATAGTTAAATGGTTTAAACTTCGGCATTGCCAGACCACCATTGTCCTTGTGGTATCGATAATTTATATACAAATTTAAAATGTTTGTTGGTAAGATAGTTCAATAAAAAATAGTAGACTAAGGCAAATACTAAAATCTTTCGACAAGCCAAAGTCCATATGGATCTGCAAAAAAACGCAGCTAATGGGAACCAATCCTAGCACTCAAGCGTTTCTGAACGCACCTTATTTAGTTGTATCATGCATTGACGGTGTTCACATTGACGGTGCTCACATTGGAGTGAAAAACTGGATTTTTTTTGACGTTTCAGTATTTACATCTTCCTTTACTAGACAGTGTTCACATTGGATTGAAAAACTGTATTTTTTGACGTTTCAGTATTCACATCTCGCTCCCACTTCTTCAGTAAAGGAAGATGTAAATACTGAAACGTCAAAAAAAATCCAGTTTTTCAGTCCAATGTGAACACCGTCCTAGTGAAGTGGGAGCGAGATGTGAATACTGAAACGTCAAAAAAAAAATCCAGTTTTTCACTCCAATGTAAGCACCGTCAATGTGAACACCGTCAATGCATGATACAACTAAATAAGATAGCGCATTGCGCATCATTCACATAAAATGACGTCATCGCACACAAATACTTTTTCCAAGATTAATAAAACAAAGAATTTTTGACTAAAATTTATTAATTAAATATGAATTATAATTTCCTAAAAGCAATGCACTTGTTTTAAGGATTCTGCACACACATTTTTATTATAAAAAGAACAAAAGTATCAGGGAAAGTTGTGCGTCGATGACGTAGATGCGCAGAAAAAAACGATTAAAAAACAGGACGGCGTTATCTGTTTATAGCCCTTTCACACTAGCCCACTGAGTATTAATACATGTCAAATTTGAAGTAGGAAAGAATTGTTTGCGACTGTCAAATTTGTGGGAAATATGACTTTCAAATTTTCCTTCCACACTGACTTGTATTAATACATGCCAAACTTGTGTTGACACACAGATAACATGTATTAAAATTAGAACCAACCCTAAAATTTGTAAAGTATTAATACGTGTCAAATCATGTATGGAGAACTGTCAAGCTGTGTAAGATGGGCTGTCACATCTTGTATTAATACCTGTCATATTTTGCTTCCACACTATACACATTTTTTTTACCCCACTTTTTTGACATGTATTAATACTCAGTGGGCTAGTGTGGAAGGGCTATTAGTTGTATCATGCCGTCAATTGGCCAGTTTATATTTCTTGAGCGCTCAATATTTTTCCTCAATTTTTAAACAGAGCAGGAGAGTAAAATATAAACACTATTCCTCACATAGAAGTCAAAACAACTCTCTTTTTCTTTTCTTCGTATGTAATTTACAGCGACAAAAAATAATTGAGCAAGCGAATCCAAAAAATTTCAGTCTCAGTTTTTAAGGGGAAAAGTGAGGAATTTTTGGGAGGAATCCTGTTTATATTTCTGAGCGCTCTGAGTCCTCTGAGATCTCAGAAATATAAACTGGCTAAATGTGAACACCGTCCAGTACTGAATTTTCAGATTTCTGCCGATGAACGCACCCATTGCACATGGCATCTCTCTCTCTCTCTTTGTCGGTAATGTAAATTTCAAATAACGGTAAAAGTTGTGGAACGTCGCGTTTCTCGTCTCTTTGTTGCATTTTATCATAGTAAAAATATAAAATATAAAAGTAAATAAAAATATATTTTTTTTTAAAAGCAATTACATTAGCAATAAAATACACGACTTACCACAATAATTATTCCTTTTGGCCTACTCATCTGTTGGCTATCACCGCGTTACGAACAAAAATTGTATCTAATTGTTACCCCCAAACAACAACGCATCCGAAAAATGTACTTTAGATTTGTTTTTGTTTATTAATGTAGTATGCCAAGCTAAATTAGTTTCAGTTTCCATAGAAACCCCCCAACAACAGGCTTTTTGGTTTTTTTTTTCTTTCAGTTTTAAATTGCAAAAACAGCGAAAAGTTTCCTAGCTCGTTAATTTGTGTTCAATACCCTACATTTTTTTTTTAATTTTAATTACAATTTATATTTTATTTAAAGCAAAATGAGTAACAATTCATCGGAGGTTAATCGAAAACCATTGGGTGCTTGCAACAAAAGACCCTTAGTTATTAAAGCGAGCAAATACCGAAAAATGGTTTCCGTTATAACTGGTCAGGACCTGGATGAAAAAGCTGTCGAAGAACAACGTTACAAAAATTATCTGAAAAAAGGATCTGATGCACTAGTTAACAAGTGGGGAAGAAGTTTCAAACAAACGCAGGAGCAAAAACAGATTGACAGGGAAAACAAATTTGCCGAAAAGGTCCAGAAAGGTAATCTTCAACTGTTCTACTTTATTTCATTTTTTTTTAAATCAACGTTCCTCAAATAGAAAAAGAAGACTACAAAAAAATCAAAGAAAAAGATGAAAATATTCGCCGTGAAAAAATTGCTCGAGCTGAAGAACTTGTCCAGAAGTTAAAACCGGGTCCTAAGGAGTTAAAAAGTGCAGCAATGCAAAGCGAAACACTAAAGGCTCGGGCTTTCCAACGAAATATAAGCAAAGAGTTCGGAGAAACTCTAAGAAAACAGAATGACGAAAAAGCACTCCAAATGGAACGCCAGGCAATGCCATGGATTGAAGAGGAACAAAAACGGATATCAAGTAATATCCAACGAAACAACCAAAACAAAGCTGAGTTATTAAACACAATTAATGAGAAATCTCGTCAAAAAGCTGAAATCACAGCTCAGGCAATAGCAGCTGAGAAGTTAGCTAATAATCTATGTGATAAAGAGATGAAAGCACAAATCAACAGGGAACAGGAACTTTTGAAGAGAAAGCGTGAAGCTCTACGGAAAAATGCTCTAGAAGCGATGATTATGGTTGAACAAAGGAGAGCTCGTAAGTTTAGCTTGAAAAATATTAGCCCTGTTTTTTAGTGCATTTTTATCTTCGCTTCAAAAATAATAGCACGTTAAATACACCAACAAATTGGTATAGTTATGTATTTTTCTTGCATTTAACATGCTGCTTTTTTTTGAAGCGAGAGTAAAATTTTTGTTCGTTTTGAGTTCTTATAATTTATCATTGAAACTTATAATTGAAAATTTTGTTCTTCAGCTTTGAGCCATTTGGTAAGCGAAATCATTTATTATTTTGATTAAAAAATAAAACTTAAGGCTTCATAAATATTTCCAGAATCAAAATAAATAGTGATTTTACTCTCTGAGCGTCTGAAAAACAATCATTAAAATTTTCAATGGTAGCTTTCTATAAGCGCCTACGAATAGACTTTTTCAAGGAAAAAATTTGTAACAGTCTTATTTGGTATAGAGGTAACTTGAATGTGGGTTTTTGTTAGATATCTCGAAAGCGGTAAGTTTTACAAGCTTTTCAACAGTGAATGTTATAAACAAAATTCCAGGAACGTTACCTTTGCCACAGTACACAAACATAACAACAAAATATTGTCTGAACAAAAGTCAAAATTCTAATGATATTACCTGGTAATAATGTGTACTGTGACCTTAGCTACCTGTTTGTCGAATTTTTGTTTCTAAAACTTATCGCTTTCGAGATATTTTACAAATGTTACAAATTCTTTCCTTCGCCTTCGGTTTTTTTTTGTATCTATTCTTACTGGAATATCACTCGGGATAGAAGATGCACAATTCTATTTTAAAAAATTCTTTCTGCATTTGAAACAAGGGTTATAATCAAAGAATGGACCTTGGTATAGTTAAAAATGTAGGTAACAATATATAGAACATAATTTTAAAAATGCGTAAAAATGTGCATAGAAGATTCCTTCCGGGAAATATATGCAATCGGTGGCCTAGTAATAACTTTATATACATGCCTGGAAGACGTAAGGTTTTTTAAATAAACATAAATAACACAGTCACAAGGAATAGGGGATAGGAAAGAATTTTCGCTTTTCCAGTGGATTAAGAATAAGATGTTTAATATCTCATTGCCTCTCACGGTCGGTGTCGAGTTAAAATAGGTAGAATAACACCTTATTATTCTTAATTCACTGTCCCAAAAATGTTTTAATTCTAACTAGTGCCGTGAAATTTAGGTTGCATTCAAAAGACCTTGGGTCTTACAAGCATATACATATGTGAAATTTATTTTATTAAAAAAAATTCACTACGATTTATTTTTAAGGTGAACAATTCCAAGACAAGCTACAAGGCCAGCTTATCTCTATCTACAACGAGGGTAAAAAGAAAATGGAAGATATTAAAAAAGACCATGAGGCGCAGGCTCGCCAAGATCAAGTTCAACGCATAACATTGAACGCACAAAAACTAATAGCTCTTCAGCCAAATACCTGCAAGGAAGAAGAAAATCGACTTCGCAAAGACATCAGTACAATTCAATTGCAATTCAGTGCACAAGAGCAAGAGAAAATTGAACGTAGTCGTCAGCAGAAATACGCTCGTATTCAAGAGTATTTCAAAGAATACAATGCCAAAAAAGAACGTGATCAATGCAAAATTGAAGAACAACGCTTCGCTCTGGCAAATCGTCTGAAGAACGAAGAAGTAAATATCGCCTTTGAGGAAAAAAAAATGCAAGAAAAAATCAAAAATGCTGCAGAAATGCGTAAGGCTCTCGCCGAACAAATAAATGAACGTAAACTTACAGAAGCCGAAGAAAAGGAATATGACAAGAAATTGGCTACTGTAACTTTTGAAAAG
Source organism: Dasysyrphus albostriatus (assembly GCA_946251815.1). NCBI lineage: Eukaryota > Metazoa > Arthropoda > Insecta > Diptera > Syrphidae > Dasysyrphus > Dasysyrphus albostriatus. Next base: position 34,778,233 of record OX276336.1, on the reverse strand, counting down.
GATGATAATTTCTTCTTTGATTATGCCAAGAAATTAGTTGCTGATGCTGTAAAAAAAGATAGACCTTTATTTCCATTTGTTAAGGCCATTAATCAGTATAAAAAGGACAATGAAATCGATATCGATCGAAAGTTGCCGCGTCACTTGGAATCACATTTGCGTATTGGGGTGAAAACGCCTGAGAACGAGATGGCCAGTTCGTCATGTAAAGTTGCTTCAACAACTGTCCGAAAATATGGAATAGATGAGCTAAAAGCGCTTGATAAATTTTCCGGTCGCAACAAGTAAACTTTATCAGTTGAATTTATTTATTTGAACTTATATCTTCGGAATAGCAGTGAATTCCAATAAAAAAAACTTTGAATTTGATATCCAATTAAATATAATTTGTTTTTTTTTTGTCATCACCTGGCAAAGTTTGGTTTTCATGGTAAAATAACATACCTTCGCTCCGTTATCAAGAAAAAACTAACCCATCGAACAGTAACCCTTTTATGCATATAGTTTAGTTTCGCTTTACAGTGAGTTTCACCCAAACAATATCCCACCCGGTAAAATTTACATTTCACTTTTCGCCTATTCATAGTTTTTTTTTAACTAAATGTATAGTAATGAGATTAAATTTTCTGACGGCGACCGAAAGAAATGTAATGAGTACTGGCACCCTTTATTTATTTATTTTAGGTCAAGAGAAATAGCTTTTAAGATTCGAAGTGAACAAAAATTTTAGGGCGAAACTCACAATAAGTCTGTTTTGTAGATTTCCCTCGCACCCAGGATGCAAACTTGCTTCTTCATGCTGATGTTTAAGAGCTGCCACCATACTAAAACAATTATACCTATTGGCAGATCTTCAAAGAGTAATGATGTTTTCTTTTAACGTTCAACAATTTTAATGTATATTGCAGGGTGATGTAGGTATCTCAAATTAGAAACAAAAATTAACACAATCTCAAAAATATATATTTGTATGCATAACTTTTTTTTTAACTCATTAATTTTTGTGCTTATGTTACAAAAAAAGGCAAATACTGGTATTGTAATCTTCAAATTCTTTTCCGCATTCAATACATGCATAAATCATCTAACAATTCGCTGAGTTCTAGAATTACATACAAAAAAATCAACAAGCTATTAAAATTCAATAAAGTGAAGAAAAAACCTTTTAATGTTCAGCAGCTTTGCTTCGATAAACTTTCGATCTCTAGCAATTATTTCCATTCTCTCCTTAATTGTGGTCTCCAGAAATACGGAATGTAACGTTCTACTTGCTGAATGTAACTAAAAGATATTAAAAACAACAAATTTTAAAAGTATTTTTTTTTCTGTTAACAAACAACTTCGATACAAACCTGTTTAAGCAATCTAGCTTTTAACTTTAAACTACTCTCCGAATCATCACCACTTGTTTCAAGATGTAAATTAATCACAAAAACTAATGTATCCTTGATGGTCTGCACAATCCTTTGCACATAGTCTGTCCTAAATAGCCGACGTGTCAGGAAACCTCTTGCGTGCGCATTGATTAGAGTTGCAGCAATATGAATCCGTTTCTTCTTGTTCTCTCTCTCAAGCTATATTGGTTCAGGAATTCAATTTAGTTTTTTTTTTTTTCTACACTTATGATTGTGATTAAATTTAAAAACTACCAGATTAGTTAGTAAGTAAGTCTTTTATTTGTTTTGTTAGCTTAAACCATTATAAATAGGTTATTTTTTAAAATTTAAGTTATATAAATTATTATGTATTCGATAAATAGAGATAGAGAGAAAAAACAATACGTAGGCGGTAGCGAGAATATTTTTTAAGTGAGTAATTAAATTCTAATTTTTTGGTTTTTTTTAGGCTATACAAATTATTAGGATTAGATCATAATATAACAAGGCACATGCTTTGATAAGTATTTTTTTATATGTTCTTTTTTCTGATATATAAGAGAATAATAATAGTAATAAAGTTATAAGTCAGACGATTTTTTTCTATTTAATATATTTTTTTTAACGTTTAACAGAGTGAATCAAGAACTATAGAAGACTTGTGGAATATCAATCTGAACTAAGCATTTTGAAAAAAATAATACATTCTTCAGCAAGCGATACACGACATATTGCCCATGCTGATCTTAAATCATCGTGTGTGGAATGGATCGAATGCAGATCCATTTGGATTTTTAGCTAGTGATCTAAAATTCAACTTTGTCAAATGGATCGGCGTGGCTTGGTCGTGCATGGCAAGCTCCTGCAGATTATATGTTTAAAGTTCAATTTGATTTTTTTTTGTGAATCGAATCGGTAGAAAATTTTAGAAAAACAACAGTCCTTTTAACTCCTATGCTGAACAAAAAAATAGAGTTAGTCTCAGTAATTATAGACGGTTTTAAAAACATATGAATTGGGTTAAAGATGATGAACAAAATAATTTTGTATGAATCTCTATTTTTGCATTAAGTCGAGAAGGGCTTACACAGGAGCCGTCCACGAAGCCCATTAATCATTGAAATGTGTATGGTTCATTTTGAAATTAGTTTCAAAGAAAAACAAATATAACTGCCGAAACTACGACATAGGTATAATGTACTTGGTCTCTCGGTTGATATTATCCCACCTACAAAACCTCAGAATGATACGTACATTTAACCAAAACCCGAATAAAAGGTCACGGTCACTTCGACATTTAATAAAATCGTGGATTGAAATTCACTAAACCAATCATTCGTCTAGCACGAATACTACAATCAGTGTTAAAATCGCGCCATCACTGCTGACCTCTTTTTCTTTTAAAAATATATATTTTTTTTAAATGGTAACGAATTTTTCTTCAAAAAACTATTCAAAGTTATTTCAAAGACTTTAATAGTTCATGTATCACCCTGTAAAAATGTGTTTAAAAATTTCTGGACAGAATTTGATTACTCAAAACTCACACGACGGCTTGTGCTCTGTGGTGATGGAGAAGCATCTCCAGCTCCTGTCGCAGGTGGGTCTTTGATATTTTCCAGATATAAACGTCGTCGAGGAGTCACACGTGCCGAAGAAGAAGACTCCTGTTCGGGCGATACCGATGGTGAACTCTGGACAGAGTCAGCGAATGTTGATGATGGCGGAGATCCAGCCACCTGTATCTGTACTTTGGCAACTCTGGAAGAGAGTTGTTCCAGCAAAAGTTTCTGTTGTGTTTCGAATTCTTTTTGAAGGCGTTTCTGTTCGATTTGCTGCTGACGCACGAGTTCAATGAACCGTGCCCGGTGCTGCTCTTCGATATCTTTCAAAAGATCAAGATTCGATGTGGATTGAGGTGGAGTCATAGAAATTGTTGACAAATCAGCTGCATTGGGCTTCTTTGGTGTTGCAACGGGTTTGGCAATTTTGTGTTTCCTTCCCAGTTTCGACTTGGATGATGGCTTCATCTCGTAGGGGCTGCGTTTGGCTCTGAAGATGATCGTGTTGTTGGTGAAGTGGTTGAGACTAGGCGAGGAGGGTGACTTTGCTTTAGGTTTGGTTTCGACTTTCTGAACACGTTTGGCTTTGGATTCAACGGTGTCCTGGGTGGCAGTGGATTTCTTCAGTTTTTGGTTTTTGATGTGTTCGAGAAGGGCGTTGCTTGGGCCATCGAGAGTAAATGAATTTGAACGTATTAGATTCGATTCGTTGTCTGGTTTGAGAGTGGGACTGCTACAGAGGCGCTTCGATGGTATGGTTCCACAAATGGGGTTGTTCTGGACGGAGGGTGTAGGGGGATTAACGCAAATCGAAGGAATGGGTATAAATGCGGCATATGGTTGGGGTTTGATTTGGTTCTGAGAAGATGATTCGTCTTTAGTTGGCGACTTAGGCACATCAGGGGAGATCTTGTTGTCGTTTTGGTCTAATTTGTGTGGCCTCTCCAGCACCATCGACTGGAAGTCAGTTTCTTCTTCGAATCCTTCAAGTGTCAGGATAATAGAATTGGCTCGATTGTCATAGACAAGGGTGTCAGTTTTGCGAAGTTTACCAACTCGTTCTCGTTTCAATGCTGTAGCTGCAGTAGACGTACTGGCTTCGGTAAATTGCTTTCTTGGTGTCTGGCTTGGCTGGGGTATGTGACTGTGACCGTGACGAAGAAGGTTACATGACTGCTCTAAGCCAATTGACGATTTGCCAAGATTTTGTTGCTTCTTTCTGGCATTTTCCAATTGAATTGCCAACTCTTTGAACACCATCATTTGCCGGCGTTTCTCTGAGGTCATCTAATTTTTAAGGAGTTTAAATATAAATGATTTTATTTTGGAATTAATGCTTTACTTACCAAAGGCGGTAAAATTGGAACTCCATCAATTTTATAAATTGATATATATTTCGGACGATTTGTAGCCATTTCTCCGGATTTTTGGTTAGTCTTTATGGCAGCGTTATGTAGTTGCTTGCAAAGCAATTTATATTCACACTAATTGAATTAAAAATTAAATAGATTCTTGTAACGATTTTGTTTTCACTTTTGGCCATTGCTATGGTTACTTAAAAATAAAACAACAAAAATACAAAGTGTCAAAAAAGAATTTATTTAGAGACTCGAAGGTTTTATTTTCCGGCGAATTACAGGGCATTACATGATGAATGTATTCAGCGATATATTTATGTCGTTTTAGATTGGATTTTCTAAGTGTTCCACACCTTTTTGGTTCTAATCGAATATGAAAACATCATGCTGTTAACTTGAGAGCCTGTCTAGATTGGAAAATTTAAGTCTGAAATCGTAAGTCTCATCGTGCCTACATTCGACCATTTGAGGCACCTCAAAACACGTAGAAACAACAACTTCAATGCTTTACCCATTGAAACACCAATAAATGAGTCTCATGAGGTCGGTGTTTAGTCTAGTTCTAGTTCTAGTTCATGTCTCAAATCTTCCCAATCTAAACAGCATCTTACACACAAACTACCTAATGACTCCATTTTACAAAATGGCTTCTTCAAGCATACCGTCGACTGCCCGCTCTCTTTTTGACGCGGCCTTAAGACCAACTACTGAGCACCGTCAACGAAATTATAGTATATTAGGCGTTTCATTTGGAGGTGGCGAAGTACTTTGCTAGCTTTTTTCAATGGAACACAGGAAACTGCTTTCCCATATAAAGTGTATCTACTCGCTCATGAGAGCATGTGCAGTTGATAGTACTAGATTAGGGTTTTCTTCTACTCACAAGTACATTTTCGCCTCCAAAGGAAAATGGCTTGTATGAACAGAAATTGACTTATGATTTTGTTTTGTTTTTTTTTTTTTTAATTTATTTTGACATATCTGATTAAACTCTCCATCCATATTATTCAGCAATATTTTCGTGTATTATTTCCTTGTTGATGTGGAGACCCCAGAAAATTTTCGTTTCACTTCAACAGCGTACTAGGCTTTATGTTTGAAAAGGGTCAGGCGCAAAGTGTCCTATTACACGAAGACTCTAGAGTCATGACTTTTTTCGAAATTAAATGAGTGTGAATGTAAGATCAGATGTTTTTTCTCGTTCGCACTCATTAAATTTCGAAAAAAATCATGACTCTAAAGTCGTCGTGTAATAGGGAACAAAGAATCATCGTGTAATAGGGGACCAAGGGAAAACGGCTATTGTCATTCGTGTAACCTCGGTATTAGTTTGTGAATTCGCCTTCATCTCTGGGCTCAGCCATTCGACTCTCGGAATCTTGTGACAATTTAATTTGACAGATCTGAATTTAGAAACAAATTTGGGTTTATGCTCTGCAAATTTGAAAATTCTCCCGCCTAAAAAAAATACGATCCCCATCTTTGCAGCCCCAGTACCAACCATTCCAAATAATGGCAAACTGTGAAAATAAAAGACTACTATCCTCTGTCGAAAATTCTCCCACCAAACTATATCAATGCACAAACTCGAAAAAACAACGTACAAATGCTGATGTCTCCATGGACAACTGTTCCACCCAAAACGAAAACTACGATTTCCTCCTGGATGACGATGATGATTTCGACATCCCCGAAGAATGTAAACAACCCCAACTCGATCTACGAAATTGGTATCGATGCATAGTTTTGAGTGTAGAAAAAGATAAGACACATCAATTAATTCTGAAACTCTGTGGGGAAGATGAACCGACAAAAGAAGCCGAACTTCGTCTCCAAGGGCCTTGGTGTCGAACGAAAATCACACCCAAAGAGCTTGTCTCTGTTCAAGCTGTATGGGATGATTGCCAACAGTGTTTCAAAGTTGACAAAGATAATGGTTTCATAATAACCAAACCGGACACTCTGATTTCTGGAACCTCAGTGGTTGGGGCCCTTTTCTGCCAGCGTAAAGGTGTTTTGCAAGATCGATTCCGGGGTCTAGAGGGAAACAATAAAATTGTAAGTACCTACCTACCTATACAGTAAGTAAAATAATGTCAATATTTTGAATGATGTTATTGTATAGATGTTTATTGGATCCTTGGTCCATGAAGTTCTCCAAACCGTCCTCGCAAAGTCCCTAAAAACTCGCCAAGACATCGAAAATGTGTCCAGGGAAATTCTCGAATCCAAACAAACTATCTACACATTGTACGACTGCAAAATGAATCGACAAGAGGCTCTCCTCGAAGTTCAAAAATTCACAGAGAACATTTTCAAATTCATTCAACAATATGTTGAAGGAAAACAACCTGAAATGGTAAGTAAGGACATGATATCGACTGAATTAGAGTGTAATCTATGTTCCATTAGCTCCCTGCAGGTATATTTAAAGAAAAAATTGATCAAATTAGAGATATAGAGGAAAACCTCTGGATTCCCCAGTTGGGACTCAAAGGTAAAATTGATGTTTCAGTAAAGATTCATCGAAATTCTTCCAGAAATGTCCTCCCACTTGAGTTGAAAACTGGCCGGGCATCCTTCTCCCTCGAACACAAGGGTCAGTTGATCCTTTATCAAATGATGCTCACCGCAGCAGGTCAAGAAACTGACTCTGGTTTGCTTCTCTATTTGCGTGAAGGAATCATGAAGGAAATCCATGGAACTCGCAACGAAAAGCGAGATCTGATAGTCTTACGCAATGAACTCAGTTATTACCTCACTCGTTACTTAGATGCATCGAAGGATAAAATCCAGGAGTACCTAGCACTGCCTGAAAAAAAATTTGAGCCATTCGAACTACCAGAGCCGATATCCCATCCAAGCGCTTGTGCAAACTGTCCTTATGCGACAATCTGCTCTGCATTTGGAAAAGTTGATCCAAGTTTCGAGATTTCCGAAACGCATCCTCTAAGAAAAGTATCTGAAGCTTGCACATTCCACCTCACAGATGATGATTTAGGTTACTTTACCCAGTGGTGTGGTCTCCTTTCTTTGGAGGAACAAGAAGCAAAAAAGTCCAACTATTTAAGAAGCATCTGGAGGGACTCCCCGAAAACGAGAGAGAAAAACGGAAGGGCTATTACTGAATTATATCTGAAAAGTGTAGAAGCACTGCATGAAGGAAGGTATCAACATTGTTTCCACTTGAAAGATGGTCATCACATTGACATAACAAATTTTGAGGTAAGTTAAAGCATCCATCATTGTCCAGCCTCCTAGAATCTAATAATCTGTTTCTAGATATCCCTTGGTGAATATGTGATTGTTAGTTCGACGAAACGTGTATCCATAGCCTCCGGCTTCGTCTATGACCTTTCTCAGCGCACAATAACGATTAATCTTGAACGAAATATGGAAAACAACTATAAAGGGCATACATTCATCGTGGACAAGCACGAATCACAGTCAGAGCAAATCTTCAATTACACTAATTTGGGAGTTCTTCTGGACAATTGCGAGAACAGTACAAAATTGCGTTCCATTATAATCCAACGTGCGCAGCCAACCTTTACGAAACAAGTTTCGGGAAATGTTGTGTCCGAAACCGGATTGGGGCTCTTGGGAGCCTTGAACAGCAATCAACGTAAAGCTGCAATGGCAGCTTTAACCACAGATAGTTTTATGTTAATTAAAGGTCTGCCAGGGACAGGTAAGACTCAAACTCTCGTCGGTATTGTTCGTCTTCTTAATCTCATTGGAAAAACTATAATCATCACAAGTCATACTCATTCAGCTGTGGATAATCTACTTCTGCGGTTGAAGCAATTCAAGGAATTGAAGATAATCAGACTAGGGTCGGATTCCAGGGTACACCCGGATTTGAAGGAATACTCTGAAAGAGTTCACACATCCGAGTGTCGCAATGAAGATGAACTGGCCAAGGTTTATTCTTCATTTAATATAGCTGCTGTGACGTGTCTGGGAGCAGGACACACAATCTTCACCCATCGAAAATTTGACTATTGCATTGTGGATGAAGCCACACAAGTGCTTCAGGCTACTGTTTTGCGTCCACTGTTCTTCGCTTCGAAATTTATTTTAGTGGGAGATCCCGATCAGCTGCCGCCTCTGATTCGTTCGAAGGAGGCGCGCGTCCTAGGAGCTGATGAAAGTTTATTCAAACGATTGGATTCCACCGAAGCTACTTTCACTTTGTCGTTGCAGTATCGCATGAATAAAACAATCACTAAATTGGCTAATGAGTTGACTTATAACGGAGAGTTGAAGTGTAACGATGCCAAAGTGTCCAGTGGAGTGATGAAGATAGGGAAACCTATAACTTCAGCAAAATGGAAGCAAAGAGCTCTTCAGAGTCACATTGATCAATCAGTTGTGTTCATTGATACCTTAGATTGTCTCGAGAGAACTAATCGATTTGCCAATTTCCGAAGAAACTCTGAAGAAGAGAACATAAAAGTAAAAGATCTCACGACAAACGCACAGATATTCAAATACACAAACTACTGTGATGCGGGTGTAATTTTCGAGCTAGTCAAAGAAATTTTAGAAACCGGTTTCGATGGAAGCCGCATTGGAATTATCGCCCCCTATAGAGCACAAGTAGATCTTTTGAAAAGAATCGCCAGCAGATATAGTGAATCCATTAGTGACCTTGGTTTTGCTAATGTGGAAGTGAATACTGTTGATCAATATCAAGGACGGGATAAAGATATTATATTCTATTCGTGTACTCGAACTGGATCGTCGTCGTGTAAGACCCTGGAGAAAAGTAAGGGAGTAGAAATACTTGAGGACAAACGTCGCCTTACTGTCGCCATTACCAGGTCCAAGCATAAGCTTGTAATTGTTGGCGATTCTGCTTGCCTGAAGCAATATACCCCATTCAATGAATTACTAATGAAAATTCCTAGTTCTTGTAAATTGATATTAGAAGAAGGAAGAAATGGATTCAGTTGGGAGACGGTTTTAGTTGGCGTCAAGGAAGCTTTAAAATAATTTGTATTGAATAAGATTTGTAAGTTTATTTATAACGTATTTAATTTTGTATTGTATTTTATTTTAAGATCATTAACTTGTCTTTAATTATAAAAAGGGATACATTTAGTTTTTTTTTCAACATTTTTATATAACTTTTAAGTATTGTTGGATGCGCCTGATAAAATCTACAAATAAGTTTTTTATTGGAGTTTTTTTGATTGACTAATTACTGTTCTATAGCAATTTCGGTTCTCTCATGCGCGGGTTGTGTACAAAATTTCGCATTTATCACGGAATTACAATCTCGCATTTCAAAACTTTCATTTAAAGTAAAATATTCATTAATTCGGCGTACAAGTGCGCTAATGTTTTTAATTCTGAGTTAAAATTAATTGAAACCGTGTTCCAATTTCACTTAAAATGAAAAAACGCGTTCTGCATTTCTAGTGAATTCAAATTTTTCAATTCAATTCAAATTTATTTTCAAAATGCCAAAATCGGCAGTCGCAAAAAATTTGTGTAATTTAACCTTATTCTCTTTTTCTGTAAATAATAATATTATTTTTCAAATATGGACCCAATATAACTATCAGAAATAAAAAAAAATAAAGTCCGAATTTCATGATACAAAAAATTATTTTGCGTGTATTTTATCAAACAATTTTTCAAAAAATCAAATCAATCTTTAAAAGTTGAAGTGAATTCATATTTAAATCAATAAAGTTTGGAATTTAGAACACGAATACATACAAAAAAAACACAAAATTTTACAATCAGAATTATTCACATACCTACATAAATGTGTGGAATACGGAACATCGAAATTCAGTTTCGTTTCTCAAATTTACAAAAAGTAAAATGCAAAACATGTGAGTATAAAATAACGATTATTATTATTAAAAGACAATCAGCAAAAATGTATGGAAGCTGGTCTAGGAACCAGTAGCGGGAGTTAATGTCATTGAAAAGGTTTTTTTTACTACCTGCGTGTACAACAATTCGTTCGTTCGTTGAAGTTTACACAGGGTTGACACAGGTTTTCTTGAAAACCCCAAGAATTTAAAAAAAACTTGTTTTTTTGGTTCTCAAAAAACACCAAAGGGCCCTAAATTGTTAAGATAAGCAGAAACAAAATTTGTTTTAAAAATATCTATTTCTATTTGTTTTTTTTTAAAGTAAATTTGTGTATTTCTTGAATTTCCATTTCAAAAATCAAAAATAAAAGAATTTAACGCAACACTTTAATCCACAGTAAAAAATGATTCAGAGCTCATGCCAATTTGACCGTTTACTTTTTACCTCGAATCGCCCCAAAAAAAACCTAGCTCTACTTAAGGGCGAGTTCAGGGCGACCCTGAGTCTAAAAGAAATCTGAATTAGTTGGCTTGGGTGAGTTCGGGCTCTAAAAAAAAAACGCTTTGGGTCGACCCCAGAGTGACTTCAGGGCTCAACGAACAAACCTACTTTTGTCCTATTCTCCTTTGGTTGGATATTTTATGTGGCAGTAAATTAAACGAAAAGAAATAGTAAGGGTATTCAATAATTTATTCCAATTATGAACTGGTAAAATTAAACAACAATAGATATTTTAAAAACCTGAACGCGCTGTAAAATTTGACAACCAACCGGAAGTACAAAATCAGACATGTTGATTTTATACCTCAACGGCTTTTTACCATATTCCATATTACTAAACCAAAACAAAAAATAAAAAGTAGTGATTCAGTTTAGTTTTAGTTGTGAAGTGTTTCTGAAAATATTTGTATTTAAAAAATGTGGTTGCATTGTAACCAGTGTGGTATTCAGAAATACGAAAACAACACAGTGAAGTTTTTCGTAGGATTATGCTGTCATGTGCTTTGCGAAGAATGCAATCTTTCAAAAACATGTCCCATCCACAAACGTGCATTCAATGGCATCGAAATAAACGATTCAATGCCACACAAAATGCGTATATACTTTGAAGATCCCAATAAATTGTTAACATCTTGGCAAAAGTGCACACGATTCCAGAGTGAACAAAGCGCGCTATGTGAGTTGCAGGCGTGGACTACAAACAATGAAAAAATACGAAAAATTAAAGAAGAAATAAATGTGCTCCAAACATTCAAATCGGCTGCTATGAAAGGCATCGAGAAAGACACGAAGTGCATCAACAAAATGAAAACCTACTTAAAGCATCTGGTGCAGAAGCGTCAAATGCAGTCAGATGAGTTCGTCGAATCTCATTCAATAAACACAACAAATTCAACATTGTCGACTTCAGCACTGAGTTTGAACACTTCAAATGCACTTGGAGAATCAGGTGGTAGGAATTGTCTTAATTAATTTTACTATGTGCCCTTTTATAACATGATGTCATATTTTTTCTTCATAGTTGATATGGATTTTGATGACCTAACCAGCAGTAGTTAAGTGACAATGCACAATCAACAGTTGGCTTGAAAAGGAATACATAATTTTTGATTAAAACAAATCTGTTTATTAATTTTCTATTTATTAAGTTTATGATTAAAAAATGTTAGTTACAAAAAAATTTTTGATTTTTATTATACATGCAAAATAAAAACTAATCGCTTCTTCAATAGAAAAATAACACCCCCACAACTATAAAAGGGATCTGGCCCGAAATCTGAATTGGTTGAATTTATTAGCGAAAAGTGCAAATAAACGATATTTGAGATTGAAGACTAGTCCCTAAGTCAAAGGCCATCGAGTACAGGTCTCATTTCTTCAGGAAAATATAGCTCGGTAGAAAGTTTTTCTACTTTATTTTAGAACCGAGGAAAGCAAATTTTATCAAAAATTTAATATAAATAAAACAATAAAACAAGACTTTATAGAATTGAATTGGCGTTCGATAGTAACAAATTTTATCTGTTTGTATCTTTCTCCATTGCTGAGATATTCAAAATTCATAAAAATTATCAACAACATTTTGGTACGTTACGCTTCCCATATAATTTATTTAAATTTATAATTTATAAATTATATAATTTTATATTTTTCTTTAATTTTATATACTACTTTTTTATGAAAATTCCAATAATTCTTACTTCATTTATGGTTACTAAACGAAGGTTAGTCGAACGACGCGTTGATCGCCTGCCTCAAGTTTTTAAAATTGTCTGATAGTTTGCTCGGTTCGGTTTGCTTTTCTGACTTCAGTGCGGATTCATATAGACACAATTTTCAATATAACAATCAAACATGACATTATATTGATAGAGGACATAAGAAAAGTGGGTGGAATAATTCTGTCTGTCTGTACCTCGACCGTCAGCCTAAACTTGTGTAGCGATTTTCTTCAAAAACTACTCCATAAGGAACGGGCTTATTATCTCCAAAACGGGCTCTTTCGATTTTGATAAAAAACAATCAGTGTATTATTGTAGATATGGCGTATTTTTTGGCAAACAGACATATTTTTTATGTTTTCAATTTTCTCATCAGCGAAACGATTTCAATCGAACTTGTTTTCAAAATGTTAATAATAATGCATTATATGAAAATTTAAAAAAAAATTGGATTTTTAAAAATATTTTCTATTTTTTTTTTATTTTGAAGAAGTGGCAACGCTGGAGTAAAAAAAATCATTCTCATTATCGATTTGTTGTTGTTTATAAACAATTCAATTCGCCTACGTCAACAAACATCAGAATGCACAGTTATTTCTCGCCGCACTTATTTGGCGCCGCGCTGCCATTTGACAGCTGTTTTTAATCAGCTGTTTTTTTTGACATGCGCTACTGCAAATTTAAAAATTTTGATAGAAAAGTTTTTCGTTTTTCCATTTCTGTGTCGCAACAAAAAATCAAATCAGCCAGACATCAAAGCGCCGCGAATAAACCTGCTACTGTAGTGAACGCATGGTTTTCCTAGAAAAACTCTTGTTACATAACAATTTTATTGCATATAAACAAAAAAGGAAAATATCTAATGTTCCTTATAACTTCTGTGCCGAGTGTGATAAAAGTGAAAACTAATCTGTTTTAGCGATAACTTTTAAAACTTTTTTTTGGTAACAAATTTGCCTTTTTACAGTAAAAAAGAGAAAAAAAAAACAATAAAAGAAAAAAAGAAAGGAATCGACACACCCCCGATCAATGAAAATAAATTAATTGATTTTAACATAAACCGCAGAAGTCAATGTGCTACTAAAAATACGCATTTTATCATTTTTTTACCCTTTCACAATCATTTTGCTTACAAGTCCTTGATCCAAATTCGAATCGAAATCAAATCAGAATCTAATACATAAGGAAACAAAAATTATCGAATGACCAGGAAAAAATTCTTGAAATTGCAACATGTCTTACACTGAACTAGAAAGTGGCTATCAGGATTTACGGCAGGCAAATCGTCCTGGATTCTTTGTCGGACATGATGGAAATGTAAATTTTATAAATTTTACTTTTATTTATTTATCTCCTTTCATACAAATTACTTAATAATAGAGATTTTGTTCTACTTGTTAAGGATTCCATAGCCCTTGCTCATAATCAAAGTGAAATTTTCATGAGAATTCTATTTTTAGGAATAATAGATAGGTACCTAGGTACTTAGGTACCTACACAAGAAAATATCGATTAATTTCTAAATTCGTCCTTTGTGTGTACCGTTTTCTTCACTTCAATCTCTGCTCCTTCACATCTGTTGAAATAAGATTCACTATTTGGAATAGCTGTGTTCCGGTGTTTGTAAAACTTTTTTATTAATCAATGAAAGGGGTTCATTTAGAAATCTATCTTGCTTCTGGTTGGTCCAATATGGATCTTCTCGGTACATCTGGATAGATACATTACGTTCATTCTAATTGTTAATTGTGATAATAGTTTAACTGGGGGGCAAAGCTTAAACGATTTTTATTAAATTCATTTTGCTTTCTTGGAGTGATTTCACTTCTTAAATTGATTGATGGGTCAATAAATAAAAAGTTATGTGTCGTCGTTTTTGTTCAAGATGAGCATGTCTGAGCGACATTGAATCTTGTCAAGGCAACAACCAAACCTAATTTATAATATTATTATTATAAGTTTTAACTTTTTTTGACATAGAAGTGAAAAACTTACGTAGAAAATTAAGGTATTTGGATTTCAAATTATGTAAAATTAAATTATTATTTATTTATTTTTAAGATCTATTGAAAATCTTTTAAGACTATAGACTTAACTTTTTATCCCAATATCTAAAGCAAAGACCGAAAACATTTAGTAGAGAGAATCCACTTTTAAAGCTAAAGGCTGTCATGTACACATTCGCACTTAGGAAGTCAAGACCTTTCATTTGAATTTCAAGTGGTTTCCCAAAAGTCTTAATACAACATCTCCATTAATCATCGTAATTATAATGGTTTCCTTCCACGCCAAAAATGTTAAGGGAGCTGTTAGACTATAGTCTGCAGCTATTCTAGTTGTATTAGATTTTATTTTTCGAAATTTCTCCACTATGACTCCAAACATTTTTATCAATTACATAAATATCTTTGACGTTCAAAATGATTGCCATAAAACTGCGGAACATGTTTATCACAAAATAAGAATAAGGTTCGTTAAGCCTTATTTTTGGATTGTCCCGGTACCTATAATATGTATGTTGATTTTTTTGAAATCACTTACTAAATTTTTCATTTTTTTGCATTGCTATAAAACTATGCTCTATTCTCCCATTCTTTTCGATAAAAAATTCCGATTTACGTAAATATTTGACTCAATTATATTGAGGTCGTTTGAAAATCTCTACAAATCTTGCGATCATTCCTATGACCGTCAAAAAAGCTTGCCTTAGTTCTTAAATGTTTCTATTAATATTAAGAACTTCGTTAATTTTCTGCGGACCTAAGGTCGCAGGATGCGTATTCACGATAGAACCTGTCGATTGACCGCTTTTAAGATAGTGTCAAAATGTCTACAAGTGGTCATTTACGTTTAGACAGTGGAGCCATAAAGACGGTCGAAATGTTCGTAGAGATGTGAATGTGAATGATGTCATGCCCGTTTTAAATCTCTATCAATTTTGCGACATTTCTAACGACCGTCAATGTGAATGGCCTTTTTTCATATTAATTCCACTGCTAGTTAACATGTAGAATTAATGATTGTAAAATCGGGTCCTTAATTTTTTAACTTTTGAGTGAAATACCGCTGATGTTAAACACGAATAGAAGAATAAAGATGCATTTGATTATATATCACTAAACAAAGTGCGAGTGTTTGGAAAATAGCGAAGGTCTTAAAAGGAGTACATACATTGGTTTTGAAATTCTGAATATCAAAATAAAAGGGAAAAATAGAGCCGAGTGAGGCATTCCACATTCGTGTGGTTCAGCTAAAAAAAAGAACTTCTGTGCTTAGTAGTACTCTCAAAATTGGTCTCAAGGGTAAACTGGTGTGCATTCCTGAAAGTGCGAGTATTAGAGTGGAATTGTTTTAAAGGAGGAATGCAATTAGCTATTTCGCTAGAACACTGTTAATAAAAATAGCGATAAAATAAGGCGAGGCATGAAACATTACGTAAAGAGATTAGAACAAAGCTTTGGGCGAATAGAGGCTTTGTAGATTACAGCCAGATAGAAGAGGAGACAAATTTCTTGCATCTTTGAAGAAAGCCGAAACACTTTGTAGCATTTTTGGCGACGATAAATATGTGATACCTAGAACTGAAAGCTGTACAATTTCTTCGATGCACATGCAAGTACCGCTCATGGAACACTAATTTCTTACATTTTAAATTTTTGAGCACTATATGCAGCTTATAGTCTTCAACTATTATAGAACATAATCATTCATTTAATTAACACAAACCGTTTATATCTTTCTAGTATTATGAAGGCATGGCTGAAGTAGATTGTCTTTGTTGAAAGTACAAAAAAAATTATGCGAAGATGAATGGCTTTTATTATCTTAAAATAATAGCTAAAACTGTTGCCATTCATCGCAAATAAAATTTGAGCAGTAATTTTAACTGACTATATTAAGCTGCATCAACAAACTTACACCAACTGCTTTCAATAGCTTTTTCGCGAAACCCTATCAATCGTATTTAGCTCGAACAATTACCATTTTTACTATTAGGGCTGAAGAGGTGTTATTCTAGTTTTATAGTAACAAATAAAGCAGGCTTTTTCTATTAACCGTATTAAAATCCTGGTTTCGGAAGTGCCTTCACATTTATATATAATTATTATTATAATGTTATTTAAAACAAACACTAAGCACCCACTAAATACAACGTTTATGTAGAAAAAGGTTTTAGGCCAACAAAATTTTATTCGAGTTCACCCGTGCATTTGAAGTCTTACTTTCTTTCATTCATTTTAAATCCATTATAAGTTTGAAAATTGAAAATCAAATTTTGAAAAAAGGTATAATTCCAAAATTTTCTACCTTTTGACAATATACAAAATCATAAACTTGATCGTTTTTATTTTATGGAATAATTTTCTACGCGTTTAACTACTACTACTAGAGGTACAAAGCAAAGAAAAAGAGATAAGCATAAAAACATACATAACGGAACTTGTCAAAAACTGGACGTTTCTTTTTTAAAATCAACTAAAGGTTATTTTTTAGGTTTTATTTTTGTTCTCTCTATAACTACAGAAGAATTTTTGTTCATCCTTAAAAAACTTCATTTAAAAATATATCAACAAAGTTTTGTATAAATAAATAAATTTCACAATTTATTTAAAGTATAAAATATTTGGAATTTTAATATTTAAATAAATTTTTTCGAAAAAAATAAGACTTAATAATAATATAAATTACAAACAATGCATATTTTTTGGGACATAAACTTGATTAAATAACGGTCAGCCTACTGAACCTATAACATTCCTTTCTCTTACCAATCACAATTTTCAGTTAAAACAGTTCTTAAAACTTAAATAAATTCATAATCTTATAGGTTCATATGTATAGAAGTGTTTATATACACAAATGTAAAGTAAAGTGTCTGTCTGTTTCTATCATCAACAAATAAGACACAGAGAAATTCAGTTGGATCCTGTTGAATTTTCTATCTGCAGTTAATTAGTTATTACAAGATAGTTGTTAGACAGATTTAAATTAGATTTTCTGTATATAATAGATTAACTGATCAAAGACATGTTTACTTAAAACAATATTTCCAGTGATGATTATGATTTAACTCTTAGAAACTTGCTTGTTTAATTAATTATAAGATAAATATAGAATGAGTTTGGCAAGGCACAAGTTCAAGTTCGCTCGACACAGCTATGAAATATATTTTCAAAACCATATGGCTATAAAAATATACAAAACCTATATAATTTATATCTTTTGATATGCGTTGCACACTTCATATAAAAAAAACTAAAAATAAAAATTTTGATTTGTAGACTTGTTGTCAGCACAAATAATATTTTTAAACAACAGCATAGGAAATTATTATTGTTGGTTACCAATTTTAACTGTCAATCAATCGCAACTAATCTACTTTCCAATCATTCAAAAATGAATCCGCTTCGGTCTTTGGATTTTGAATCTCACAGGTTGAAATTGCGCAATTTTGGATATACCAGTTTTCGATATGCAAATATGTATTTGCTTGCAGTTTGAGTTTATCTTTGAAAACTGTTATGTTTTGAAGCGTTTCACTAAAGATTATACTAGGTATGCTTACAAATTAATTTACGTGTATACATAAATACATTATGTATAAATACATATTGTTCAGACAATTGTAGATGAATAAAATCTTGCAGTGAAATCATTAAATAATATGTACAAATATGTACTTCTCAGCTGCTTGGAAGACACCCAAAAAACATCACTTGCCATTACGGATGTCGGCAAAGAAAATCATCTCACTTGTAGTGTAAATGTTCGTAACACATATTACAAATTTGTATGTATGTAAGGTTCTTTTGTTCGTACAACATATTATACACATGTATGTATAAGGTTCTTAATGAATGAAATAAAATTATGACAGAATCCAATGATTTTGAATTGATTCTTGAAAATATAAACTTAAATATAAATAATTGTTTCTCATAAAAAAAATTGATGCTTGAACTTAAGGGGGCCTTTGGTATAGTGATAAACTTGTTCAGCCATAATAGTTTGTCAAAGAAAATATGCTCCTAAATACTTGTATAATAGCTAGCAGTTATTTCGAGAGCTGTGCTATTAAGGATTATGTTTAAACAATCAGCACTATCGAAAGATCAGCTCAGAAAAAATTCCGAGAAGAAAATCAAATTCAATCGAAACTTAATAGCGTTCGAAGTATCTTTTTTTGTAGTACCTCGTGACATAATGATAATTGCGTTGGACTGTTATGCCAAAGATCTGGGTTCGATTCTCAGTCGAGGTAGAGGTTCCTCTTGCGAGGAACTACAAATCCTCCAAAAATATACTTGCCATGAAAAAGTGCTTTTCATATAGCCACTCGGACTCGGAAAAAAATTGTACAGGAATGGAGGGGACATTCCTGTCAACAAACACGCACACATGATTGGTTGGAGTTGTGAGTCACTAGGTCCTCGTTCTCCACGAGCTGTTGCGCCACCAAATTTATTTATTTATTTAACTGTTTTGTAAACATAAATCACGTTCTTTTGATATACATATTTATGGTTAAGCCTTCAACGGCCAACTGCTATGTTCCATTATTTAAATCTGTCTGATTATTTGGAATCGAACTAAGCAATCCTATCATGAAAAGAAGTGCTTACGAGCTTTTTATATGCAAGCAAAACATAATAAAACGGAATGATTGCGGTTTGCTTTGCACGACATATAAATTTGTCCGGATATCGGGTACAAGTTAAATACATAATTTAAACATACTTACTTCAATCTGAAGATGAAGGTTTTTATAATTTTGATACAGTTATTTGTTCTGTGCATCCGGGTCTCAGTATAGAATCGTTTAACACCCCATGAGTGGAATAGATTCACTTTTTTTATATCAAAATTGATGTCATCCTGCTCATTCAAATGTTATTAATTATATATTAAACTTTTAAGCAATTGGGAATAAAATAATAATTTTAATTAAAAGTCAAAAATTCAAAACTTACTAATTTTTAAGACCAACTAAATGCATAGACATAAACATTATTAAAACTATAACATACAAAGGTACCTATCCTCTTTAAAAACAAATTGTGAACAAAATTAACCAATTTTATCAAAGCATCGGATCACTGCGAGTGTTTTTGATTGACAAAAAAAAAATAGATAGTCGGAACAGAAATGGGCAATAGCTTCGATAAATTTACATCATCAGCTGCAAATAAAGTACAACCCCCTAATCGGCAGAATAATGAGCGTCTTGGGTTTAAGCCGTTATCACATGTATATTCAACACCTAATCTATCCGGTTGGTATATAAATATAAATAATTAACAAACAAAAATTAAGTTAGAATGCCTAAAATTCGCCACATCCATTCATGTTTACAACAAAATAAAATTCAGAAAACACAAATTGGCTTACAGATGTATAAAGAATATAACTAATAATATTGCGCAATTGCAAATATGTAGTTTTTTTTAATCATACATACCTACCGTTATCGGCATGGTTTTTGTTATAATCATTTTCTCTTTCTCTTCTAGAACCGAATCCTCCTCTGCAAATGGATATGAGATCTTCATCTTTCTCCTACGGGGTGAACTATATTCCAAAAAACCTATATATAATATTTGTTTTTGTGTTTTTTTTTTAATGCCGTTACTTGCGTTTTGTGTTCACTTACATATTATAACTAATGTTTGTTTTTAATGCAGTAGTATCGGTTATTTGCGTATTGCGTTTCGCTTAAATTACATAAATGTCAAACAAAATTTTATCAAGAAACGACTATTGTATTTGTTGCAATAGTAAATATCAAACGAAATTCTAAAATTCTGTAAGTAAAACGCAAATTCCCTAAATTCATTGATGGCCAAGAGGATTGTTGATTGCCGAAATAGAGTATAATGATACTAAAACTACGAAACTAAATGGAATTGATCCTAAATTGATTGATCCGATACTGGAATATCAAAAATCGAAAGTGTGTTCTTTATGATAATGCCAATATATGTAATAATACCAATATTTGGCAAAGAACTAGAATTAATATTGTTTTCGATAGACAACGAGTCAAAATTAAACTAAAGCGGTTAATGTTGAAACTTATTAAATTTCTTTATTTTCAAGAGTCCCAAACAAACGGTTATATTTGTTATTGGGGTACCCAAATAGAAAAACAATGTAGGTTTTAATGATGCAAAAAGTTCCTGGAATCTTCTGTTGACCAGTAACTCAAAGCTAGACAAAAATTCACTAGAAACTAGTCTACTCACAAGAACTTATAACTTCTACGTACTGGCTCCCTTGTTATTGTTAACATGATAATCAAAACAAGTAGAATAAAACCGTTTAGGGTCGGTTAATGAAGGGACAGTTACAAAACTGCGTATTTTCTAAAATGTTTATACACTTTTGAAGAGTAGTATACAATATACACTGTACAATGTGTTAGTACAAGAGCCTACAGCAAATTTCAGGGGTAGATCCAAAATCTGAGTATGAAGGCTTATAGGTATGTACATGTATCGTGATATCAAATGTCAAAGTCTGGCAGTTTTTTTCTAAGACTTTGGAAAGAGAAAGGGTTCTAAACCAGCTTGGTTTCTTATTAATGTCTAAGTTTCATCAACACTTCAATTCACCTATAAAAAAAGGGAAATGATGCTTTGTCATTTTCACTTAAGCAGGCCTTATCGGCATATTCTGTTGACTTTATTTTGTTGATTTTTTGTTTTTTTTTGAAATCTCCAAAAAACGGGGCGATGTTCGAACAAAAATTGTTGTATCTTCGGTTCAAATTATCGGGACATTGGTATTTGATGTCACATTACATGGCCTTATAAACCCTCATACTCAGTTTTTGGTCTACATCCATTTAGAAATACTTTAAAAAATATTTCTGAATTTAGTAAATTTTTCAATTATATTTCGTTAAGTGGAAATTGATTAAAAAATAAGTTCTTATTGAAGTGTTGTTCTTCGTCCTGGCTGGTGTCTTTTTAATTCTCGAATGTGAGTTAATAAGTTACAGTTAAATTTCCATCTGCATATAAATAAATTTGGTGGCACAACAGCTCGTGGAGAACCAAGGCCTAGTGACTTACAACTCCCAACCATTCCTGTGTGCGTGTTGTTGGCGGGAATTGAGGGGACCTACAATTTTTTGCTGAGTCCGAACGGCTAATGAGAAGCACTTATTCATGACAAGTATACTCTTAGAGGATTTGTCAGTCCCTCGCAAGAGGCAGTACTTCGGAAAAAAACATTTCTGTTTATAGGTGGCAGTGGCCGGGAATCGAACCCAGACCTTTGGCATAACAGTCCTACGCACTAACCATTATGCCACGAGGTACTACAGCCATCTGTATATATATGACGATTTAAATCAATAGAATTAAATTCAATTTTATTGAATTAAATTCAATTTAATTGAACTATTTGATCCATTTTTTTGTTAATATTTTCAGCTAGTTATATAGTTATACAATTTCGTTAACAGTTCTTAACAGTTGGAAAGTTGCTTAGCCTGGGAAATCAATTCTGTTAGCTTATGAACTAAGTTATACAACTTAAGCCCAGCTGAAAAATAATCTAGTTTTTAACGAGAACCTAAAAAGTTTAACATTGGTGCTAGCAAAGGTCTCGCAAGGGTAACTATTGATTTTCTCTAGGACCTTGCCCGTTAGATAACCTTTTGTCGAGAGAGACAACATACAAAAATAAAAAGTTGTCTTGGCTGAGAGATTCGATCCTGCGATCTTCTGATTACCAGTCTAACATCCTAGCTACTGAGCTATTCGGCAATACAGTTGTGTAATGATGAAGATGAAAAACTATATACCTATTTAATTTTTCTTACTATTGTATAATGGGTATTAAATATTTTCTTTTTGCTTTTTTTATATATGGGGTATTTGTGATGTGATGAAAAGACTCATTCAACATCTTTTTTTTAGCGAGGGTATTACTAGTATTTGACAAGTTTTCCTTGTCTACATTGCCCCTACCTAAACCTTTTCAGGGTCTTGACTAAACTTGACAAGAAACTTGCCATTTTTTCAGGTGGGAGGCTACAGTAGAAACAAAATTCAAAATCCATCCGATTAACTGAAACTCTACAAAATGTAGTTTTTAAGAAATTAAAAAGTTTTCAAATTTTTGTATAGATGGCGCTGAGCAGAGAATCGGAAAATCTCCTCAAAACTAACCATCTAAATATTGGCCTAAAAATTACACAGTGAAAACTCCGAGTCTACTTTTTTTGAGAAAGTTATTGAAATTTTACTGCTAAGAATATGAAAATGTAAAAATTTTGGAGAAATTTTGTTTTGTTGAGAAATTAAACAGCATGCACTTTGGAGACCTTTTACCAAACTTAAATTTTTAAATTCGATTGAATATGCTGTATTTACGAGACCTATTTCAATTAAATAAAAGGACTAATGAAGAATGGAGTTTCCATTATTGTTAAGACAAAAATACTTTATGTGAAGTGAGTTAGGCGTAAATTAAAAGTTTTCAAGTTTTCCGATAAATGGCGGTGAACACCAAAATCTGAAAACTCAAAAACAAAATGAAAGTTTTCAAGTTCTCAAATGTCAAATCTCAAAACTAGCTAAGAATTCAAAAACTTATCATCTGTTTGAGCTGAAACTTACATACAAAATGTATTTTGAGATGATTAGTGTACGAAAATCAGAAGATTTTAAGTTCCTTAAAAACTCTTGAGAATTTTGATCATGGTACAGCAAAAATGCAAAAAGTTAGAATGGGGTACTTTTTGATTTTATTCGTAATTTATAAAGAGTTTAAAAAAGTTTTCGACTTTCTAGCCCTTTTGTGTTGGCCGCCATCTTGGATTTTAGAAAAATGAGTTATTGTTTAATAGCTCGCATAATTTATTTATTTTTACTAAAAGTGCGATTAATAAAAGTTGTTAAAAATTTAATTATCTACAACTGTTCATACATAATAGTTTTTTTTCAATTCGATCGATATTTTTCGACAATCCGAAAAAAGGCTTGTGCCATTGTATTTCATTAAATCTATAAATGGGGGTTTTTCAATTACACAAACAAAAAACAAATAACATATTTTCATTTCGTTGAAAGGAGAGGGCAAAAGGAGTCTTAAAATAAGTTTTCAAACAACTAGCTGTTTACATTTGCCAACATCTTGAATTTAAAGTAAAATGGGTTTTTGTTAAATATACAGGGTGTTTTGCATAAACACAGGGTATGACAAAAGGTTACAGTGTGTAGATTGGGTTGATGCAAGAATAAAATCGTACCGGAGGGGGGTTTCTATTTTCTCCCGTACAAGTTAGTGGAGCAATTTTAGAAATTATCAAAATGAAGTTGCCACACTTAAAACGTCATGCTATAGGTTTTTTGAAAGCTAAAACCTAATTCTCAAATTTTCTTTTTAAAAAAATCTATTTTTGTAAATACTTTCTAAAAAAAAATAATATTTAAACTAAAAAAAAATTGTTTTCAATTAAATTTCTTGCATAATTTCGCGTTATCATTTCAAATATAACTAAGAACAGATAGGAGCATTGAATACTTAAAACAAAAGTCCACGTCAAATGCAATTTTTTTCTTGCAGCAACCCAACCTTGACAATCTAGTATTTTGTGACACCATGTGTTTGTACAAAACACCCTGTATTCCTGTATATTTTTACAAAAACCTATTTTCGTTAAATTCAATTGGTTTTTGAAACCAAATTATTTGTAATCGGCTTTTAGTTATAAGTTCAACATACTGTCAATTATAGTTGATGCATGTAACCGGTAATTACTGTTATAATTTCTATTATTTAACTTAACAATATTGCTTGCTTTAACTTAAATAATAATTGCCTTGAATAAAATAACTGTGTGTGTGGGAGTTTTTGCACATCCAACGAAAAACTGATAAAGACCTTTTTTGCAATAATTTGTTTAAAGAAAACTAATTAAAAACGATAACAGACTACGGACGATATTTACTCTAAGATGTACGTTTTATCTGGCTTCTATTTGCGCTATTTATTATAAAGGAAGCAAAGCATGCCAATTTTCGATCTATAATTATTATTCAAAAAGTACCTTTGCGAATATTTTGTGTATTTTCTTATATTTTAATTGTGAATAGAAGTTAAATGAAGTAAGATCATTATCGGTGTACTTTTTACTATTAAATTAATTTGCAAATGTTTTCGTTTGTGAGAATGATGTCTTTTTGGTCTTTTTCTGAACCGTTATTTTTTGAAGATGTGAGTTAAATATTATAGCTGGTGTTTGAAAATAACTAAATTCGAAAAGAAATGATTGAAAAACTAATGTCATACCAACAACTTTTATAAATTTTAAATTATAAATATATATGTGAAGTTCATGTAAGAGTGAATAATATATGGTGTATGTACCTACATGATTGGTTATAAAAGATGTAAGCGGTGTAGTTGAAAATGTTTCTAAATTCAAAGTTCTTGATTCTTTTTTATCAAATACATTCCTTTCTTTAGAAAGTATAAATTCGTTACGGAGTGATTAATACTTTAAGACATATTATGTAGCATCATTTCCTAGAGGATTTCACCTCTAGGAAGATGGAAAAATGTTTCCAAATAGTACACAATAAAATGAGTGTGTTCTCGGAAAAAAACCTACTTTTCCTGTTTTTTTTTCAAGATTCATTAAAACCTCGAGTTCGGGGTTTTAACACTATTCAAAACTGGTACTTCATATCGCAAGAAAAAGGGTATTTTTCAGGCTGGTTGATGGGATTTTTCTAATGAATGCTCCTCTAGCACTAGCGTTGTGTTAGATGTGCTGTACTTTGAAAAACATAAAAAAACACAATATAACTACATAAATTGTAAAACACCAATAGATCTCATACTGGATGTAATGCTTGAAGCTTACTTTGACGTTAAGGTCTGAGCCCCATTTTTATACCACTAGTTTCAAATTGATGATGCTTAAGGTATTTTTTTCAGATGGTATCCATTATATTCTTAGTTCACTTTGCCAATAGATATTTTCTCCTATTTATTCCTTCTAGATCTACAAAGTTGGCATACACACATACAATAAACCCGTGCAATCAGGTTGTATTTAAATAGAATATAGGCCTTGGAGGCATATACAACTATGTTGTCCAAATTATTATTAAAAATATTAATTCTTCGAAAAATTTCAAAAATTTTAGGAGTCATGTGAGTTTGAATGACTCAATTATTATTAATGATCGTGGAATTCTAATGTGTTAACTAGACGAACTAGCTTTTAGAAACAAAAAAAAATCTTTGAAAGTGGTTATGTCTGATGTGCTTTCTCGTTGAATTATTATAAATCGAACTCTGAAAATACCGGCTAAAGCCTCTGCCTGCTCGTAGTGAACAGAACTAACTGAATACACAACAAAAATCTGGTTTTTTTATTAGATTCACTTTGCAAATAATATTATAAATTTTTATTGAATTTGCCTCCAGCAACAATCGTTCAGCATTCTCAAGATTGATTTATTGCAGTGACTTAAATCACTTGAAAAACTACCTACCACTCTATTACTCAATATAAAAAAACTACTCTCACTTAATAGATAGGTTGGCACTCAAAAGTTTTATTTGTCAACCAATCAAAAGCGATTATAAAAAATTATTTTGCTTATCGAAAAACGATAATAATAATTATTAAAATACAAATCTCAGATAACGATTGTTCTCCTTTTATTGTCGTTAAAAATAATTTAACTCAGGCCCGTAGCCAGTAAAATATTTCAATGAAATCACAAATCTACATTAATCACTTTAAACTTAAAAAAAAACGTTTTTTCTTTAAATAAATCTCAAATAAAATTTAAAAATTAAAATTCTTTGGAGACTCACGTTCAGCAGTGAAAAGCTGTAATTAAAAATTAGATAACATATTATGAATATTATTGAGTATTTTTTTTTTTAAATTACTTATTTTCATTTTTATTTTTGAGTAAATGAAGATTTTAATGAAACATTACTCTAGAAAACTACTTTTTTTCTCTGTTGAACAATATTTCGAAAAATGATGACAAAATAGGCATGGAAAAAATTGATAAAAAGCCTTGGAAGCCATTTGTCCGGTGTGCCATTCCATACATAACCCAATCCTGTGTACTTTATGATTAAAAAAAAAACACAATCTAAAAACAATTAAACTAAATTATATTTTTTAGGGTTACCAACACTTTTCTACACAAATGGGGGAAAACTCAAACTTGCCTTAATTCTGGGACACCCCCTTTACAGCAAAAATCTTCTTTTTTTGAAGCAGTTATATATACCGACACATTAAAATATCAATTAAATTTATTTAAAAATATATTTTTTAATTATATTAAAATGCGACTATTAGCGTTTGCCTTTAAAAAATAAGTGGCACACACTTGCTCTTATATTCAAGTTTTAAAACCATGGTATTTGTTCTTTTAATCCTAAAGCAACACTTTTATTAATTTGAAATAAGAATGCCATCTGAATTACTGAATACATACGAATTTGATCGAATAAAAATTTTGAATATCGGTAGAGCGATTTGTTTAAAAAAATTATATTTGTATGAAATTTTCAAAACATTTTTGAAATAATAAATATAATATGAATATAAAAATTAAATTAAAAAAAAAAACTATACATTCATTATTTTTACATACATATTATATTTTTTTGAAATATCGAATTTTCAAAAAAAAATATTTATTGTTTTTTTTTTTTGTCATTCATATTACAATATTCAATATTACCTATATAAAGTTTTTGCAAGTTTTTGTACAAAAAAAAATTATTTAAATCAACCAATAATGAAATAATTTAAAATCAAATATACAGTTCTAGGGGATATTACTGTTAATAGTTGCTTAGTGTAATTTTTTTATTTTATAGAAGGCCATTCTACTTTTCGAACTCAGATATTTTTTTTATCAAAATCTTAGAAGTTGTTTTCGAGAAAAATGAGATATTTTTTACGGTTTTTAAGATTTGTATGGTAAGGGATTTAGCTAAAAGAAGGCATTCTGAAATATGTTGAAAAAAATCCTTTTTAATTTTTTTTTCAAATTTTACCCGTAATGAAAAAATTTAGTCGCTTGCAGAACAGACAATTCAGTGATTGCCATAAACTACTGATTTTTTCCTACTTTTACAAACGAGCCTGAAAAAAAAAAAGAATTTTTAATTGCTACTTGACATAAAAAAAGGAGTAATCCTGTTTATGACGGAAATGAAAAACGTTTGGTTGCGTGTTTATACAATCCGATTAGAAGTGGTTCACAGGCTCCTTTCTTTACTGCATTAGAATCCTTCTTAACTTCGTATGAAAATATTATTATTTGTGGCGACCTTAACGTTGATCTTCTTAAAGTGGACTCTCATTCCATTCAGCTCCTTGATGCAGTTTCTGCTCCATGCATATATTAGTACTCATACCGCACAGTGAATTGTTAACGGAGCGTCAAACCTCCTTTGTGATTTCCCCTACCTACAGCTCCGAAGAATGCTTTTGTTCTTCGAAAACAAAGATTGTTTCTACATTTCAATTAGTGTTTGAACTTTTTGTATATCAACACAATGCAATTATTGTGCAATAGGCAATTTACTTTTTAACACTTCGATCGATTTCACCCTCTCAATACCCCAGATAAAAATACTAACTGCTTACAGCTGTCAACCATTTTTTGCCTGACGCTTTTCTGTCTGTGATTGAGAGAGAGAAATAGAGAGCATTGAATTGGCTATGAGATGAGACTTCTAGTGAGCGATCAACAAAGAGGCCTTCATATCTCATTCACGCTTATTACGACCAATTAAACGAACGGCAAATCAGTATAAACGATATTTCGCAGACGGAAACATCACCCCGCTTATTTCAAAAATTCAATATTCAGTATTTTTTTCTTGTGGCGGGAATAATTCGAAATAATATTCCACTGATCTGTCAATTTGTTGTTGATTCACACATTTTATTGCTTTAATTTTCACCTCATTAACAAACGGTGTGTTTAAACGTAATCAAAATAAACAAGACGTTGACAGATTCTATTAGTCGTCACTGCAACAATGGAATGGTCTTGGCTTAAAGATTGGTGGCGCCTTAAGAACTTAAATCGTAGACGACGTCGTCGTGTTCATGACAGTTTTGATCCTAGCGATGCTGATTCTGTCAAATCAGACATCCCCTATGAACAGGACGAAGAACTAGACGAAATCGATGAAATCTGTTACTGTGATGATTGCTTAAATGTACGGAAAGTTTTTATCATTGATTAAATTTAGTCTAGTGTGTGTGTTTAACTGTGCAAAATATTTGAACAGCTGATTTTGTTTTGTTCTTATTTTAGTTTTTGTTTTAATATTGAGGGCATTGGTCTATGAGTTTTCAATGTCACCAAAACAAACAATGTATGTTGATGACATACATACTACCTACGAGTATAATAAGTTCTAGATAAGAATATTAAAATTCTATTAATCGCTAGATATTTTCTAAGGATGAATTGGGTTTTTCATTTTGTTTGTCATTGATACTATTTTAACAGTTTAAGTTCAAGTACCTTTTTTTAGTACCTATACCTACCTACGATCGTGAAAAAAATAATGGTAATTAATCATAAAGATAGAATTAAGATAATTTTTTATCATTTTGTTTATGTAAACTTGATAATGGGCGTTTGTATGGTTTTGTTAAAAAAAAAGTTTTATTGTTGTTTATGCATATTACGGCATGGGCTATTTATGATTATGAAGATATTTTTGCAAACAAATGAATACTAATATTTTTTTTGATTACTTTGTGGTATATTTTTAAATCTAATATGTTAAATTAGCAACTTAATATACCTACTCATAGGATTAAACTATTTAATATAAGCTACAAGTGGCTTAGGTAGGTAGTTAAGTAGTTTTAAAGATATGATCAATGTAAATATAAAAACATGTATGTACATTGTGCATATGTTTGTATTAGGGTGTCCGTTATTTACCAATATCCCAGAAATTATACTTTCACTTCGAACAAAATTCAAACAATCATGAATTTTGGTGGAGAGTTTTTTTTACGTTTAAAACATTTCTTAAAAGAGTACACTAAATTTGGACCTATACTAAAAATTTAAGAGAGGAGGGGGGTGAAAAAAGGTAAAATTCAGTTTTAACTAGCTTCTCGTGAATTATCAGTTTTTTTGAAAAATATAAAGCCACAAATTTGACTTAAAATTTCTTAAATCTCGGTTTCAGAAAATTATCCTCCTCCCAGCACTTCCCCCTCTATTAAGCGTTTATTTTTTTAAATTGATTTATTATATTAAATCGATTGTTCTGAGAAAGCGGTTTTTAGGCAAGAAACATTAGGCTTACAATTTTGAACAATTGTTGTCATGGCGCCGACACCCTATAGTTTGCCCCTTAAAAGATACAAAGCGGCAAGTGTTCTTTGGAAACTTTGTTGTTTCAAAGAGTAAAATTATCTAAAATAAAATGCACAAAAATATTGAAATGAGAATTACTATTTTAAAGAAACTCGAAAATAAAAAAAAAAATGTTCTTTGGAAGGTACCATTAAGACCACATTTTTCGTCGTCCTTATGATGGTAATGGCAAGTCTGATCAAAATCTCGAGTTGATTTTTTTTTAGGTATGCGTAATAGTTGCCATATATTACTGTTAAAGGAATAAAGTTCAGTTTGTTTTAAATATCAGAAAGTTAATATTACAGCTCATAGAATTCTACACAAAAACAACCTCAAAAAAAAAAAAAAAATATCAGGGTCTAGTGGCAATACACTTTCAACTATTTCTGTCTGCGTGTTTTTAGTCTGTTAAATGTAGCAAAGTTGCAACTTTACTACGTTTGTGACGTGTTTGCACCGTTCTTGACTTAATATTTAAAAAAAAAATGTGAACTTTTTGTTCGAGTTGATTTTTTTTCTTCAAAATATTGCGTAGGTAATTGTGCAATTTTAATATGGCTGATGCTCGCACCTCCTTGTGCCGCTAACTTGGATTCTATTCAAAGGACCCCTAAACATATCCCTTCAAGATAATCAGTTCAGTAGAAAATTGCAGGAAAAAGTACCCTTGGCCTATAATCATTTTGTATAAATAACTGGATTTATTCAAATCTTCAAAATACATACAGATTTTTGTTTGTAAAAAAAACTAAAGTAAAATTAGTTGCTTTTAACTTTAAGCAGACAATATTGCGTATTGCAAGTATTAAAATAATAAACATACGCCACAGTGTACAAAATATATTTTATTTTGTGTATGAACTTCCCATTGGAGGTATTTATAATTAGTTTGATTTGTCAAATCAAAAACTTTGACAAATCTTCACGTTTCGATCTTCCTAGAATTGGATACATTCGTACGTTCCTTAATTGATTTTCGTTTAGCATATATCAAAAACGAATATTTGTATCGACTTCGGAAAAAAATTAATTTATAGATAGTTATTCCCTAACAGGTATCATTATATTGGTTAAAATATAAAATCAGATCAACCAACCTTTGAAAAAAGTTCTTCGGCTCAAATATCTTGAGAACAAAAAATGTCTTTGAAAAAAAAAAAATAATAAAAGGGGTGCGTCAATAAAACAAAAAACACATATTTAAGGACCACCCTAAGTGGGTATTTGGATAACATTTTTTTAGTAAGAAAACTTTAAATCTAAATTAATTTTCCGCTGTCATATTTTTATCATACAAAAAAAAAATGTTTCTTAATTGAAATAAATGATAGTGCTTATATTTAGCTTACGTATGACAGTATGTTAATATAATTATTTTTGATAAAAATAGATATATTTTTACCATCGATAAAATGTATTCAATGCTTAAGGTCAATTAATTACTTTAATTCAGACAACTGATTGTTTGTGAAACATCTATCACTCTTGAAGTCCAATAATATACATACATACATCATTACTATCATACAAAATCTGGCATTAAAATCGAGAATGATAAATATTTATGTGCATACATACGTTTTGTACACTGTGATGACTGAATTATCATTTTAATATAAATAATTAATAAACTACATAAATCTATGTAGGTAATTAATTTAAATCACATTTTTAGACCGACAACTATCACCTCAAGCATATCAAAAATCCAGACATTTTCGTTATCATCCCAGACAACAGGGTGATAATGATAACTGAACTGCAGAAAAGAAATATATCTTCAAAAAATTCGCTTTAAAAGAGAATTTATTTCACTGTCTTCTCTACCATTACAAAAATATATTTAATTCATTTTACTACGACTTCATTTTACTGGATCTTCATTTTATTGATTTATCGTTTTTCCCTCATGTATACTAGAAACATGTGTGATGTAAAACTAAAATAAATAAACACTTATATTTTAACCTCCGGTTTGCTTACTGGTGAAAATGTCTGATCCTGGGGTTCTGTTTTCAGAGCGCTTCCACTGAAATTGCATCTAGCAATAGCATTAAAGCTTCAACATGAAATGAAAATTAAAAAGTCCCTTATTCGTAAGGTGAAACAGTTCCCAACTGGATTTGAGAAAATATTTTATTTTAAAAATAGATACCGACATAATCTCCTAAACTAAAATGCCCCCGCATTTAGAAAAATCCACAAAATCCCCATGCTTTGAACAGTCCACAACAATGTGGCCTTAAGCCTTCTTCCGTATATCGTACTTATACTACTAAAAATGGCGCTACAATCGAAAGTGGACTAGGCCGTCAACAAACTAATTTCTTCCAGCCAACTCAGTTCCTAGAGTCATTCAAGTTCCAGTCATTCAAGGGTGCATTCAATAATTTTCCACCAAAACAGATATTGATGAAAAAAATAAGGAGCTTCAAATTGACTCCAACACCTATTTAGCGGTTTCAATTCCACTTATTAAGTTTCTATAGAGACAAGCTTCTTAAACCAATGCTTACATACTTTTAGTATCATTGCCAAACTCGTCGTTTTGAGATGATACTGCTAAGTAAATAGTAACAACCCTGTGTTGAAGCTAAAAATAAGCCCATGGTTTCTCGTAAGCGAGTTTCACTGTTCAAAATTAGATTATTATTCCCATTCTCTTTATTGTAATCAAGCCGTATTTAATAAACTGGCGCAAATATTTTTTTATAGTGAAGCGAAATCAACTGGCTGTTCACTTGCACTTGAAAAAAATAATTGAGCAGCACAGCCATATCTCATGCAACTAAAAATTTCACTTTCCCCAATAAACAAGTAAATAAGCCTTATTTTAAATTACGGTAAAATAATAATAAGTAAAATATTACAAACAACCAATTACTATTTGCAATAAAAACAAAAATTACAATCAATACTTAAACTTTCACGAATCATGATTTCGTTCGCCTTCAGTTATTCTTTTTATGAAATGTCTGTATTAAAACTGGAGTTATAATATGTCTATTGGGGATGTTTGTCAAAATGACAAAAAAAAAATTACTTCTACATAATAATATAAAAAATAATCTAATACCTGCTGCTTAGTGCGTGCTTTAACTAAATAATATTTTTTGTTTCTGGATTTCATTGTTACATAACAACATACATAAATTATGTATATTTTCCATTAAAATCATTATTAAAACTTGATGTTTCAATTTTGCAGGGCGACATTGATATGTGCGGTGAAAGCAACGATGGCATGGACTCTGATTGCAGTATATCATCATGTTCTGGCAAGCAAGTTGTCGTTGGGGTTTGTGCCATGTCAAAAAAGACCCAATCAAAGCCCATGAAAGAAATTCTAACGAGACTTCAAGAGTTCGAGTATATAAAGATGGTTGTGTTCGAAGAAGATGTGATACTAAAAGAACCAGTCGATCAATGGCAAATTGTCGATTGTCTAATATCATTCCACTCAAAAGGATTCCCACTTGAAAAAGCCATCCAATATGCCCAGCTTCGGAGGCCTTTCGTAATAAATAACTTGCACATGCAGTATGATATACAGGTGGTAGCCTAAAGTACATTAGAAACACTTCTAGACACTGTACTTTTTTTTTATTTTTAATTAACATTAGGACCGCCGAAGGGTGTATGCAATTTTGGAGAGCGAAGGAATTGAAATACCAAGATATGCTGTTTTAGATAGAGATTCTCCAGATCCTAAGCGTAAGTTGTGTCTTTTAAATGTTATGATTTTTAACCCACGTTTTTGTACTTTTTCTCTTTAGAACATGAATTGATTGAGTCTGAAGACCATGTTGAAGTGAATGGAGTGACATTTAATAAACCATTTGTGGAAAAACCTGTGTCTGCCGAAGATCACAATATTTATATTTATTATCCAACATCAGCTGGAGGCGGTAGCCAAAGGCTGTTTCGCAAAGTATGCTTTTAAACAGATTTAAATTGGCCTTAAACTAAAAAAGGTTTTATTTTCAATTTCAGATTGGAAGCCGAAGTAGTGTCTATTCTCCGGAATCCCGAGTTAGAAAAACAGGCTCGTTTATTTACGAGGACTTTATGCCAACCGATGGTAAGTTGTGTGTTTTAAATCTTTTAACTTGTTGACTCTTCTCTTTTTCATATTTTTATTTGCAAACACCTATATACATTATAATCTGTCGCTCATAATGTTTGGTGAACTTTTTTGAATTGAAAAAAAAATACATATTTAAGAAAAAAATTAAGATTTAAGTAGATAATTTCAGACATACTCGTACATAATGTATAAGATGCTTTCATAAATTTATTTATTGTTTGCCGCTTTGTAAGTATTTATAAATCTCACTTATCATGGATTTGTCTTGTACTGTTTGGTAAACTGATGTCCTTAGTTTCGTTAAAAAAAAGTATTTGTATGAAATGCATGTAGGCTTTTTTTATATTTCTTATATTAATTTCAAACTATGTATTATTTAGTTTACTAACTATTAACTACAAATTTTGGCTAAAATTGATTTATAAAAACTTTGATCTTTAAGAACGAGAATAATTATTTGTTAATTGATGCAAATAAAGATGTAATCGATGAAGGAAAACGTTATAGGCGTGGATTTATGGGCTCCATGGTCGTTAAGCCCAATTATGTTGACAAATACGTTGTTTAGCTTGAATATTTGCCACAACAATCGTTAAAAGTTAAACGATCCAAAATTTAAAGTGGAATAAAATCCACAGCTTGTGCAATTTGTAAGACATACAAAGTCGTATTTATTAGATTTTTTGTGCAACACTCTTAGACAAAATCTTGAAACTTGATTAACTCGGTTCGTCGAAGGTATTAACTTGAAAAAAAATTAAACAAACAATTTCGGTGAATATTATCGATGAAAATGTTTATAAACAAGGTTTTGAGTTGAAAAAATGCCTTAAGCTAGACATATTTTATAGAATTGGTTCATTAATACGACTGACAATGTCTATTTACAATTGCCTTAAGTCCACTCTAATTTGTGTTTTGTCTAGGCGATCTCACTCGACCTCAACAGTGTCTAGTGACGGCCTTCGTCAAACGCAATTAATATTATCCCTTTAAAATAATAAACGACTCCGGTTCTGCGGGACTCCATCCACAGTACAATTCCTATAGAAAAATCATTTAAAATAGCTATTTTTGTTCGCAGCAATTCTTGTTTCATCAACCACTTTTAATTTTACCGAATGAAAATTTGCAAAGACAAAATTATTCTTTTGAAAAGTTAAAAAATGTTCCGCCTTTGAAAAATTCATTTCACCAATGATGTTTAACACATTGTTAAAGTAGCAATGTTGACATATGTTTAAGTAATTTTTAAATTAATGGATAGTGAATAAGTCAGGGCTAACAAGCTTAGAGATTTGTATTTCCTTAAGTGGTGGATATGTATGTTTGCGTGTGGAATGTAAAATATACAATAAAAAACAAAATGTTGCATTATTATCGCATGTCCTTTGTCTTTTCAATTTACTTTGAATGTATTTTAAATTTATATTTTAGATCTTTTGCAACGAAGCAAAACCAATATTTTCATTTTTGCACTTTTGCTTTCAGATAACAAATTGGCTATAGAATAAAACAAAATATGTACATACATACATATTAGCCAGTTTAAGTTACTGAGATCTCACAAATGTTCCTCCGAATTAAAAATCAAATACAAAATTTTGTTTCCTCAGTATTTTACAGCAAAATTGATACCTCAGAAACCTAAACTGGCTAAATCATTAAATATATTTATTCTTGTAGCGTTGACAAATGAAATAATAATAATAAAAAAAACAAACAAGTTTGTCGTTATTGATCATTATTATAACTCACTCATTGCTATATAAAAAAAGAAAAAAACTGCCTTCAAATCCTTTTTAAGAGAAGTGTTTTGGTAAATCTTTCCCAATCTGACCAATTATTTTATTTTAGATCAAGATTCAAACATTACTTTTAAAACTCAGTGTATTTTTCAGGTACGGACGTTAAAGTCTATACCGTTGGTCCAGATTATGCTCATGCCGAGGCAAGAAAAAGTCCAGCATTAGATGGTAAAGTTGAACGTGATAGCGAGGGTAAAGAAATACGATATCCTGTAATTTTAAACAACGCAGAAAAATTAATATCCCGTAAAGTTTGCTTAGCTTTTAAACAGACTGTTTGTGGATTTGATTTATTAAGGTAAGTGATGTAAATAATTACCTTTATTGCACTAAATAATATTTCCTTTATAATTTCTATAAAGTAGCTAGCTGACATATCCAGTAAAAATATCTAGTCACTCAGACCATTTTTTTTTATTTTAGATCAATTACGATGTATCTAATACAATTTACGTTTTGTTAACTGAAAACTTGTGGCTCTTTTATTTCCTATCATGTTGTTGTCGCATACGTAAAAGATAACGTTGTTTACCAGGTTTTATGATGGTTAAAATAATAAAAACAGTACCTACTTGGTCTTTTAAACTTAGGTTCAATCTCTTTCCTCGCTTCGAACCTTGGGGCTAGTTTTCAAAAATTCTCTTGTTTTTAATAATGAATTCAAATTGTTTTGAGAGTACATTCACATCTTGGTAGAGCTCATAGAGTTTGCAGTGTAAGTTTTTATATTTTATATTATTCTATAAGGATCTCCTGTAGTATAGTTTTTTTTTTAAGGATAAAAACAGATTTAACTTTTAATTCTAGGTAGCAAAACTCCTAAGCTACTTCTAAGTTTCTGCTATTGACCATGAAGTTGTTAATTAGACACCTTTTTTCTGGAGCTAACGCTAAAAATGGAATATAAAAACTATTATTTTTATTTTATTCACTTTGAGTAAACATAACACTTTTTTGTTTGAAGGGCCAACGGGAAGTCATACGTTTGCGATGTAAACGGTTTTAGTTTCGTCAAAAACTCCAATAAATATTACGATGACTGTGCCAAAATACTTGGCAATATGATCTTACGCGAACTGACGCCAACTCTACACATACCATGGTCTGTGCCATTTCAATTAGACGACCCACCAATTGTGCCGACAACTTTTGGAAAAATGATGGAACTGAGATGTGTTGTGGCTGTGATAAGACATGGGGATCGTACTCCGAAACAAAAAATGAAAGTGGAAGTTAGACATCCCAAGTAAATACAATCTTTTAATATTTTTGAAAATTTTATTTAAAAAAAACTATTTTTTAGGTTTTTTGAAATTTTTGAAAAGTATGACGGCTATAAACATGGTCATGTGAAACTGAAAAGACCAAAACAATTACAAGAAATTCTCGATATAGCCAGATCACTTTTGGCTGAGATACAAACAAAAGCTGGAGAATCAGAAATCGAAGAGAAACAGGGTAAATTGGAACAACTAAAGAGTGTTTTGGAAATGTAAGTAAAAAATTAATATGCAATAGCATGCAGTGTAGGCTAAAAATATTAAGAGCTTTTTAAAACTCAAAAACTTTTTACTTGTTTAATAAATTTTGACAAAATTAGAAGAATATTGAAACATAAGGTGTTAAGTATTTTTCATAATTGTATGAAATTTTCCACCACATTTTTTAAAGTTTGTCACAAGGTGTCTGGCGGAAGTCCGGGCGTAAACCTGTCAATAATACATCAGAGCATCTTCTTGTCATAAAGAGGATATGCAAGTCAAGGTCCATTTTCCAACTGTGAGGATTTATAATCGAAAAATATAATCTAAAACAGATCTAATGATTGAATACTGCTTCGCTGCAATGTTGTACACTTGTAAAATCCGCTTAATATTTATGGCCTACTCTGTGTATACCTATTTATTTTTATTTAATTCATGTATATCTTTTATTAAGGTATGGTCACTTTTCTGGTATAAATCGAAAAGTCCAAATGAAATATCAACCAAAAGGACGACCTAGAGGTTCTAGCTCCGACGAGGGTAATTCCTTAAAATCTAGTATGTAGTCAAGAATAGAGTTTTTTTTTGTTGTTAAATTAAAAAAAATAATAATATTTCTAATAAATCTTGTATCTGAGTAGATGCTCCTAAAGAACCATCGTTGGTCCTAATCCTTAAATGGGGAGGAGAACTTACCCCTGCTGGACGAATTCAAGCGGAAGAACTTGGTAGGATTTTTCGTTGCATGTATCCAGGTGGCCAAGGTAGGCACGACTATTCTGGAACTCAAGGATTGGGACTACTGAGGTAAGATTTGTAACAATAAGAAAACCTTTCTTTGGATAATTTATTTTGACAATTGCATTCCTTAAGGTTGCACTCGACGTTTCGGCATGATTTGAAAATCTATGCTTCCGACGAAGGACGAGTTCAAATGACTGCTGCTGCATTTGCCAAAGGTCTTTTAGCACTTGAAGGTGAATTAACACCGATCTTAGTGCAAATGGTTAAGAGTGCCAATACAAATGGACTTCTAGACAACGACTGTGATTCTAGCAAATATCAAAATATGTAAAATTGTGTAAATCTACTATTCTACCAACTATATTCTCATATTTTCACATTTCTTAGGGCCAAAAACCGTCTACACGAACTTATGCAGATTGATCGTGACTTTACAAAAGATGACCGCGAGGCAATCAATCCTGGGAATAGCATCAGCATAAATCAGGCAATGGATTTTGTGAAGAACCCAGTCAAATGCTGTCAACATGTGCATTCCTTAATACAAGAACTGATGTCAATAATCAGTGTGAAAAAAGATGATCCCAAGACAAAAGATGCGATCTTGTATCATGGTGAGACGTGGGATCTGATGGGCCGTCGTTGGGAAAAAATCGAGAAAGATTTCTCGACAAAGAGCAAACAATTTGATATCTCGAAAATTCCTGATATCTACGATTGCATTAAATATGACCTTCAGCATAATCAACACACCCTGCAGTACGATCAGGCTGAGGAATTGTACATTTATGCCAAGTATTTGGCTGACATAGTCATCCCACAGGAATATGGTTTGACGATACAAGAGAAATTGACGATAGGTCAGGGCATTTGCACGCCCTTGCTGAAAAAAATCAAGGCTGATCTTCAGCGAAACATCGAAGAAGTTGGCGAGGAGAGTGTAAATCGTTTGAATCCTCGTTACAGTCATGGAGTTTCCAGCCCGGGGAGACATGTGAGGACACGACTGTATTTTACTAGCGAGAGTCATGTGCATTCACTGCTTACCGTGTTGCGATATGGTGGACTTTTGAATGTCCTCACCGATGAACAGTGGCGTCGTGCTATGGATTACATCTCCATGGTTTCCGAGCTGAATTACATGTCTCAGATTGTAATTATGCTTTATGAAGATCCCACGAAGGATCCCTGTTCAGAAGAAAGATTCCACGTGGAATTGCATTTCAGTCCAGGTGTAAACTGTTGTGTGCAGAAGAATCTTCCACCAGGGCCAGGGTTTCGGCCGCATAGCCGAAACGACTCAGCCCATTCCAAGAATATTGTAAGTAAATTCTTAAAGGTTTCCAAATAAGCATGCTTCCATTATTTATGTCCTCAAAAGACTCCGACTGTTGGTATTCGTATTTCCCAGAGTCCCGATGATGCCAATCCTACAAGAATCGATGAAGAAAATGATTTGAATTTGGAAGAGACCTCACCAGTACACTCAAAGCCACATTCAGATGTGAGTATTTGATTTTAAACTATAATTCGAATTCTCACGAGATTAACTTTCTTAAATTAAAGGAAAATTCTCCAGAGGAACAAAGTGAATTAGCAGCATTGCCAAAGACAGAAATTCGCTCCAAACACCTGAAATCCAAACCCATTCCAATTGGCTCACACCATACTGTTAGTGGACATGAAGCCCAAGACTTGGCAAAGCGATTAAATGAAGAACTTGCTTCCCAACAAGCCAAACAATCAGGTTCACTAGAAGTTAATAGAGCCATGAGTCCCGATGGTGAACCACGCTCAAGGTCATTTGAACAACGTCACCAAAAAACAAAAGGTAATTTATTTATTTATAGTTTTTTAGTTTTACTTTTGGTTGTATTTGCCTGCAATAATATGAAATTTACTGAAATTTGTTTTTGGGACCGGGGCGGGATGATTTTAATACAAATTATAACGCTTGCATTGCCTACAAGAAATTTATCTATCGCGATTTGTAAATACAAATAGTTCTCTGTGTGTTGGGGTTTAAGTCGTTGATGACGGGTGTTTGAATGTTTTTTTTGTTCTTTTTGCAAAATTTTGTCAAAAATATGAGGCAAAACGATTTATCTTACTTATCTGGTTTTCTTTCTTCAAAATTTATATTATTTTTTTTTAATATTTAAAATGTTGCATGAAATATTGTTTGTATTTTTGTTTCCAGTTTTTTTTTGTGATGTCGTTTTATTTGTTTTAAAATTCAAAAATAATTTCAAATGCAAAAGTATTATTGTAGATGAAGACTATATATGAGTTCATAACACAGAGGAATTTTGTTGTTCACAATGAATTGAGTGGTGCACCAGAACTACATACTATTTTACCTTAGTATAGGCATCATTTCTTTGATTTGGCAAAAAAAGTGGAAATATATACAAATGCCGAGATTTCCATTTTTGTTATCATGATGTTGTTTTTGAAATTGGACATTCAAAAATTCTCATTCCCACAATATT
This sequence comes from Dasysyrphus albostriatus, assembly GCA_946251815.1. Taxonomy (NCBI): domain Eukaryota; kingdom Metazoa; phylum Arthropoda; class Insecta; order Diptera; family Syrphidae; genus Dasysyrphus; species Dasysyrphus albostriatus. The sequence continues at coordinate 34,737,869 of OX276336.1, read as the reverse complement.
GATATTCGAATCTGAGTCCTCGAATTTAGTATCTGAAATAAGAAATCACAATCCTTCCTCCACCTGCACATAATATAATAGTAGGGAGAAGAACTAAAGAATCACAATCCTTTATCCACTTGGACATAATATCGTAATAAGTTGAAAGAAAAACTTGCTCTGAAATCAATTCAATGTAGTTGCTTTCGGGTTTGTTTTACAAGGAGCTATTGGTTCTTATAATCAAAAGGCGTATAATTTATTGGAACATAGTAACAGCTAATTTTATTAAGACTTTGAACATTAAGGTTTAAAAAAATTGTGTAGAACTGCAAACTCTTAGAAAAAATCGAACAAATAACATTGCGGTTTAATTGCATTCCCAAACCATTTAGAACTGATGGTATGGCGTGGGAGTTCAGTGCTTT